>WHYT01013293.1:0-51875 GCA_009806455.1 Tetrax tetrax
TTTTTTTTTTTTTTTTTTTTTTTTTTTTTTTTTTTTTTTTTTTTTTTTTTTTTTTTTTTTTTTTTTTTTTTGCAGTTAAGCCTGGAATCACTAGGGAGTACAACAGGGAATTCCTCAGTTAAGAAATCCTAGCAAACTGATGTAAAGCGACTAATTGAGCCGTCGCGTCTTTTGTAGACTTGTCATCCTGGAATTGCACATGTCATATTTGGAAAGAAAACAATCCTGACATTGCTGCATCCAGCTATAATCGTTCCACAAATGCAAGCTAGAAGAAAAAAAAAGGCAAGAGCTGCATCACTTTAAAGGGCTTTCCTTTCTTTAGTTTGCAACCAGCAATCACATAAATTAATGATTTCTCTCAAAAAATCTGGCAACCCCAGAGATAATCCAAAATAATTGACCAAATTTACATCTTATTCCCACTGAAATTCCTAAAGATCTTAAGAATATATTACACAACCAAAGTATCTAAATCAGTTAGTCCCTCTCTGCATTAAAGAGCTGTTAAGATATCAAAGCACACTTGAGTAGGAGAATCACACTGGTCAGAAGAGGACTCCAGAGGTCACTTCCAACCTGCTGCTTAAAGGCCACCTTGGGTTCTCAAGGCCTTATCTGGGTGCAAGGATTATTGTTGGGACCATAGTAAGACCTTTAGATTGCAAGCAATCCTAATGAGATAAACTGAATATCCTACCTGGAAAGGGCTTTTCAAGGAAGTGTCCTTTGATGGTTTGGTTGGCTGAGCCCAGCTGGTTGGTGGCCACAATTGTGTAGTTGCCATTGTTGTAGTGAGTCGGTTTGTTGAAGAGCAGGCAACCCTCAGACACTTCCCCTTGTTGGTAAAACTCCATGTGGATGATCTCTGTCTCCCGGAGGACCTGGCCATTGTGCAGCCAGTGAAGGGTGGGAGCTGGGTTCCCATGCACCGCAAATGCAATGCAGTGCTCCAGGTGTAGCACCGGCTCCTCCAGGGTTAGGATGCGAGGGGGATCTAGCAGAGAGAAACATGGCAGGCTCACAGCACACCTCCACCCACATCATCTCTCTGTGCACCATGGAAATTAAGATTCTTGAAAATCCAAAATCCCTTGTTCCTTCTATTCTTCCCACGGATGTCTGCAAACAAGCAGCTCTAAGTCACAAGAACCATTCAGCGCTCTCCAGGAGGAGGATCTAAACCATAGCCAGCTCTCTTGGGCTTCTGAACAGGGGTACAAATTAATGACAGGGATGGTCCTTCCACCAGCCCAGAAACAATTTAGCTTGGAGTTGCCTGGTCCACAGAACTACTGCTGCTCTCCTTCCCTCGGGGGATGACGGGGAGGCTGCCAGTCCCCATTAAGGAGGACGCTGTGACGTAGCACTGCTACATTACACATGTGCAAGGTGCCCATGGGAGCTCTCCAGTCACGCTGAGCAATTTTTGATTGCGTAGCTGTGGAAGCAAACATCCCTCAGCGACTGCCTGTCCTTGGGGGTTTTGACGGTCTGAATATCCCAAAGGAGTTCTCACCCGCCGAACACCCGCCAGGGCTGTTTTAATTCAAGGGAGCAGAGTGGGAGAGGAAAAAGAAAAGCAGAGACTCCACTTGCAATTCATTGCTTACGCATTGTCTTCCCCCAGGTCACCCCAAGAATTCAAATGTTGCTCTGCCATTGCTTCTGAAGCTCCATTTACAACGCCTACGTGTAAGGTCCCAAACCCCAAGGCTGGCAAGGTCTGAACTGGAAGAACAGAGTTTTGTGCAAAGACAAAGGACAAAAAAAAGAGAGAGGTCTTCCCTAAAACTCTCCTTTTCCTGGTACCATTCAGCTGCAAAGACAATCCATGGGGCATCTACAAGGAGCAAAACCAGTGCACCAATTTTGATCCATATTTTGTAAAAAAAGACGGTGAATTTTTCAGGCAGTGAAGGCAGAAGAAGAAAACAAGGCACAGAGCTGGTTGCAGCTGAACAAAATTCTCCCACCAGCACCCAGCTACCTTGAACCGCACAGCCACGTCCCAGCCACCTCCCTCCTTTCCCTCGCACGCCTAGATCTGCGTGTGGCTTGTTCACATCTTCCTGGCAAGGAGGATTCAAAACAGGCAGCCACCTACACACTCACAAACCCAGATCTTTTCAGAGTGAAATTACAGCTTGAGTGATGGGTCTCGGCGACAAGAGCAGGGGTAGCAGAAACTGTCAGCGGCTTAGAGGATTACATGGGTGAAAATAGGTGTTGGCACGGTGCTGTTCAAGGGGTGGAGGAAAAGATGCGAAAATGCAGTGCAAAACACACCCGTCCACTGACCAATCACCTCTGAGCCAATGTGAACTTTAATTACCTCCATTCCTCAGTCCATCAATAGTACTTATTGGGAGGAAGATGAAAGCAGTAAAGCATCTGCTTTCCTCTTTCCAGTCCCCTGTGACCCCTTGCCTTTACAGTGGCTCCTGCACCGGACACACACACGGGTTCACCAAGACTACCCAGGATCCCATATGGGTCTCCACTCTACCTAGTAGGGTTGGGGGTGGGAGAGAGATTTTCAAACTACAAGGACAAATATTACAGACACAGCAACATATAGTAGTAAATCTCAGCTGCTTGAGAGCGCAAAGCTGTGTAAACTTCCTCTTAAGGTCAGGTTTGTGTTAAGTTATATTAGAAAGCGTATAGAAAGTTTAGCCACTTGCAGCTAAAAGTGAAGAGTTGAAATTCGACATGCATGTTTACACGGTGTTCACTGTTTAATTTTGTAGGATCAGATCAGGGAGGAAATACTGGCATCCCCAAATTCAGAGGCAAGATTTATGCTGGCCTTAGCAAGGGTGACATTTAACCACTCACATGGCACCAGGGTGAGTAACTCTGTGTTTGTAAACAGTTTTAGCCCCTCCACGGCTTTTCCTCACTCTTCTAGATCTTCCAAGAGATGTGTGGAGATATGTCCACCATCAGTGCAGCACTGCTGCTCCTCCCCTGCTCTAGTGCTGATTTCTGCATTAATGGAAGCAGCAGTAAAAAATACTGACATTTAAGCAAGCTGTGTAAGGTTCTACCTCCTCCTCACTCTGCTCAGCTCCTAATCCTCAGCCACAAACCCAAGATGTCACAGGTAGCAAGTGGCCATGCATGCACACGGTTCCCAAGGCAGCCCTCCAGCCTCTACAGGGTCAAGGTCTCTCTGCTGCTACTTACAGTAGACGGTGAGCAGAACACTGGCATTGCTCATCCCCACCACGTTCTCAGCAATGCAGGTAAGCAGGAACCCATTGTCCTCGCTGGTGACATTCACCAAGGTCAAATTGATGGCATGAACATTGGTCCAGTTGAGGTTGGTCTAAAAATTCCAGAGAGAAATACAGACAGAAATCAGTGTCTGTTGGCTTCTTTCCTCCCCAGTCATGCCCAGAGAAGCTGAGGATTGCAGTTTCTACATAAGATGTGAGAAGGTCTCCAAAATCCAAGGACAACTAAGATCTCGGTGAGGGGAAGTGTTTCCTACAGGAATATCTACTGGGAGAGGGAAAGCTGCAGCATTGTAGCTCTGATAAACACGGCTTGCCTCTAGAAAAGCTTGCTTAGCTGCTTATTTCAGCTACAGCTACTGCAGACACCTCTGTAAATAGGCAGTTTTGTTAGAGGAGACACGAGTCAGCTTCATATCAGTGCTCCCTAACTGAATTATCTCATCTTTACCCTCCAGCCATAGAGAGGGAAGGTTTTGCTGCCTTCAGGTAGTTCCCAGGTTCTCATGCGTATAGGATATGGCCTCAATTTTCCCTTGGATACAGCCCTTTCACATTTCTCATAGCTGTCTCCACCACCCACCATACCCCCTGTCCTGCATGCATAGACCTGAGGAACCCATGGCAGCTGCCTTGCCCTTGTCACATCTGGCACAGGCAGCACCGAGGTCCCACAGCCCCCACCTGGTGCGTGTTGATGGAGTGGAGATCAGCCACCGTCCAGTCGACGTCGGGCAGCGGCGAGCCTGAGCCATTGCAGGTGATGACGGCGTTCTCCCCTTCCCGCACCGTCAGGTTCACATGGCTGACGCTGATCTCGGGGAGGTCTAAAAGAGCCGGACATCAAGGTGGTTTGCTACAGCCAGCAGCAGGGTGCACATGCGTGGACAAAGATCCTGCCAAGCTGTTTCTCAAAATCAGCCTCTACAAAAATCCCTTTCCTATCTCTTCTACTTCCACAGAAGCTGCTCAAGGCAGTCACCCGGGATGGGAAAGCCATGTGTGCTGGGATAGGATCCAAAGCATCCCCGCCTCCAGGGACAAGGCACAGAGTGCCCAGACCCTAGGCGAGAAGACTGTCCCTCTAATTTATAACAATCAACAGAAGATGATCAAAGACGTGTCCTCATATTAACTACAGCTCTCCTAAAAAAAGTGCCCTTGTTCTTCCTCGGTGGTTGCAGAGAGATTTATGGTTGTCCTGATTTACACCACTTCCTTACTTGCTGCCACAGCCACCAAATATCCTTGCAATGGGAAACAAAATAGTGCTGGCTGCAAGAAGAAAGGCTAACAACCTTCTTGCATAAGGACGTCTTTCCAGGTTCACAATAGAGGCAAATTGGGCAGGCAGGACGGCGGGGGGACAACTGACCAACGGTCACCTCCCATTGTAGAGCAGCAGCATCCAACATGCTGACACAAAGCCATGGATGGGGATACACCTCCTTTCATTGCCATGATGGAATGACACCAGGAGGGAAGTAGCATTGCACTGATTTGGGGAGACGCCAGAAGAGAGGAGGCAGCGGTCAAGGCCTGGCAAAGTTGCATAGGTGACCCTGCTGGGGCAGCAGGAGTCGGCAAAGAGGGACATGGGAGGGACACAGGAGGGACACGTACAGTGTCTCCAGGTTGAGCTGGTATCAAACATGGCCACACCAAGCCACACCAGCCCTCAGCACTAAAGGACAAAAACAAATGGGATGTTGCTACAACATCCCTTGAGTCTTCTTAATGACTGAAGAGCTGACAGACTCTCCCTCTGGAGGAAAGCAGATCAGGGTAGCTCCCTTCCCTTCCAGGAGACTGAAACCAGAGGAGATGCTCACCCTGCACACCAGCACACTTCTGTTCCCATCAGCACCCTGCTGTCCCATCAAGTCTTATACCACCACTGATGAAGTCACCTTCTCCCCACATCTCTGGTCCCCAATGATTTTTTTCCTCTAATCCTTGCAGATTATTCTTCCCATTGGGGGAGGAAATTACAGCGGTCTCTCAAATCTTTTTAGTTCATCCATACACAGGCACGCTTTGGCCAATTTTCAGAGCTTAATAAAGGGACATCATGAACTTGGGAAAAAAAAAAAAAAAAACCAAAAAAACAAAAAAACATGCAAATCCAAATGTGCATGCTGTTTGTCTACAAGAAAAATCCAAATTCCTGGAACAGAGAACAATCATCAGAAAAAGAAAACCTCTGGCTTTCCTCCTTTTTTTTCATCCCGTGAATTTGACAGCTCCTTGCGTACCGACAGTTTAATTGTTCTGTTGAAGGTACAGCTCCTTCCCCGTACTCTGCAAGGGATGCTTTCCAGTAATGGCAATAGCAGAGTAAAAACTGACACCAAACAGGCAACTGATGTGTGAACAAGGTGAAAGAAAAAGGGATAACCGTTGAACATGCCTCGTGTTGCACTTGGGGTCACTGGACTCTTTTAAACATAGCAGGAAACAAAGATATAAAGTCACTCCTGCCTCTTCCCTACAGATATGGGCTTTTCAACAGAAAAAAAAAAAAAAACAAAAAACAAAAGCAAAATAAAATTAAGAGACATGTATTTCCTAAGAGTAATTATGACAGATATGGTGGCAGACATTATACTGTTTCTAGGATCTGTTAAACAGAGGAGTAACACAGAACATATCCCTTTTCAAGACATCACATAGAATCATCACAGACACTTTGTCAAGCAACAGCATGGCAGCAAAGGAAATACCCCAAATCACCCCATACTTTCACATGCACAGAAAAAGCAGCCCCATATTTACCCAGACGCTCTGGTTTTAACCCACAAACTACCCCTAAACAGCTTCAACTGTCTTCTTGTTGACCATAGGGTGGGATGCTGCAGCACCAGGATCCCCAAGCAAAAGGTTGAACCAGAGGTGCCGGATAGCGCAGGGGTCCGTCCCAACACCCTGCGTGCCCTCCCTCGTGCCCAGCCCTGGGAGTCCTTACCGCACTGGGTGATGTTCATCTCCTGCAAAGGGATGATGGCTGCGTCCATGTTCATGCAGTAGAGCTCCTGGTACTGCAGGTTCGCCTCGCCCTTCTCCTGCCAGAGCTGGATCCAGCGGATGTCACAGCTGCAGTTAAAAAGGTTCCTCTCTAGTCTCCTACGGGCAGAGAGAGCGTGAGAAAGGATGGTGGGGTCGGGAAGGACTAGGGCCATTGCCTGGCTCCAGGCTCCCCAAGGAGGACAGCCACCATGCAGGTGCAAGGGACCCTTTTGAGCTAGGGGAGAGCCTCCTCCATGTTATTTGCCTGAGGTCTTCTGGTACAGGTTGCTCATGTCTCTCCTGACTCCGGAGAGACCAAGGTTACACATCCATGCGTTCACACAGTCTCCTTCACACACGCACTCAAGGTTTTACATCTCCCAGGGCAGCACATGGATACACGCGACATCTTTCTCCATGAAAGATGCACATCTGCAGCTCGGTCCCACAGCCATCCAAACGCCCAAAACATTCATCCCTCAGCAAAGGAGCATGCAGCTCCCCACTGCCCTAAAACATTGATTCACATCTTCAAATCCCCCTTCAGTGGGGGTCCAAGACTCCACTGGGTAAAGCACACCTCCAGCCCTGACCAGTGCTCAGTGAGGCTGGCAGATCTTCTCCCGAGTACCTTGTATGAACGCAGCTTCCTGGTGACCCAGGACATGAGGTAACGCACAGGGCATCGTGCATTTTAATCAAATCAACCACCACTGCTCTGAGACCCTGCTGACCCGGCCAGGAGAAATGGAAAAAAGCACTGCCTTTAATGCACTTCATTTAAAACACACTTACGTATAGTTTTTTACGCCAAGAATGTTCATTATAATTGATTTTCCAACCTATTAACCATTTCATTTACACGTTTAAAGCCCTGCAGCTCTCCACAGAGATGTGAGGAGGGCAGGTCCCAGCAGGGAGGAGAGCCCAGTGCTCAGACAGGACACACTGAGTTACCAACCTGGGTTGCAACGATAACTTGAGCAAAACAGGAGATATAGCCTGAGCAAACAGAATTTCTCCTCACATAACTGTGAAGAAAAAGAAAGTAGGGAGCAGAGGAGCCAGCACTGCAAAAGTGAGCTCAGTCACCCCAAAGCAGAAGAGCATCTGCAAAGGTCACATCATTGCTTCACACGATATCTAGATCCCCCTGCCATACAGGAGGAAGCTGTTTTGCTGGTCTGTTCCACGTGTTACTGCAAAGTTCATGCTTGCCTTTACAAAATTGATTCCACCGACTAACAGGATTTGGAAACAACTTTCCAAACATGTGCAGCTGATGTTTTGTCAATACAGTACTGCAAAAGGAGGAGGAGGAGAAAGGATCTTCCGTTAGCACCCAGGATTGTTAAACCTGAACCCTAGTGATGCCACTTTGCATCATCTTATAGAACAAGAAGCCATCTGAGGATTTTGTTGTTGGTGGTATTTGTTTGTTTTGGTTTGGGTTTTTTTAGAACAAACACTGATTTAAACTTCATTCTGTGGCTTTTCATTAGTTCATTCCTTTCCCATCAAAAGCACAAAAACCTTTGCAAGACAGGTAGAAGGCTCAGACAAGTGACTCAAAGGCCAAAGCACTAAATTTAACAGACCAGAGCAGATTAGCACAGTGACTCGCTGGGATTTGAATGACAAGGCACTCCCTGCATGCTACAACGGGTACTGCCGGTGCCTCACAGAAGCTCTCTTCAGCATGGCCACGAATTCACGTTCTCCTTGGGATTCTCCCAAGGTCACTGCTACCAACAGGACATGGGATGGCACATGGGTAAGAGCCATGGGCTCAACTAACATCAGATCAGGTAACCAGAGTTGTACCCTGGGGCCCAGCAGGGAGCTGGAGGAGCTCAGAGGCAACGGTGGAGAAATTCTGCTCCGTTGCAAATATCCTCATGAAACGTGGCTGCCATGGAGAGCTGCTGTCCCAGCACTTAAGGGCAGCTCTGTAAGTAACAGGCAGCAGCCTTCCCAGCCCATTGCTAATTTATGAAGGCCTGTGAATAATACAGGAGCAGCGGGCTTCGGCACAGAACTTACCCACGACCTGTCCCAACATCAGTGATGTAACCAGCTCTAACCAAGATCCCCACAGGGGTTTTTGCACAAATTAACTCCCATCACTGGTTGGATTTGCCAAGTGCCACCAGCAGCTGGCACGCCACCACAGGTGGAAGGGGTACAGATGTGTGCACCCGATTTCCCTAACATGCCTTGCAAAAGCACTCTTGACACATTGGAGATGCCCTCCCTCTTTGCTTGGTGCCTGCCTTGTCATGCCAGCTGGATCTCCAAAGAAGTGCACAGGGATTTGCATCCTCACACTGTCCTGCACCAGCCCAAAAACCTGAACCTCCAATTCTCTCCTCAGACCCCTCAGGGCTTGCAAGGATCATTAGGAGCTGCAGCTCCTTCCGACTCCTCCTCTCATGACTTCTGTAACATGTCCCCACTACCTGCAACCCTCTGCTTCCTTCCTCTTCAAGGAGGAGAAGCACCTTGGAAAAGACAAGGTCCCCATTGGCCAAAACCCACTGTCAGGCCAGAAGGTATCACCATGTGCTGCGGAAACATCTCCTCCGTCACAGCAGGAAGGACAAAAACTGGTGCTGAACAGCCCGGCGGGGCAGCCAAGAAGACTTCATTGCTGTCACTACTGCTTAATACGCGCAGCGACACCACGGTGAGAATTAAGGCAAGGGACTCCTTCTGGTGAGAAGTATCCAGCAAAGCTTGCTCCTGGAGACGACAAGTAAACCCAAGGGGCACTTTTCGCACGTAGCCTTAGCCAGGAAATGTTGCCAAAGCATCGCTTGGTTACAATTGCTTAGAAGCAGTGCATGCTCCCACACCTTCTTGAAGGCCTCGTTAAAACTGAAAATACCTGTGAGAAATAGCAAGTATCACAGTCACAAGGAAACTGGGGTCTCTTCTGCACAAGGAGTTGGCCCGAAAAAGGACCGAACCCACACGTGAGCCAGAGCCATCCACCAGCCCCCAGACAAAGCAAAGGCTTGCAGCAGGGCACGCTCCGGGCACAGCCCCTTCACACAGTACACACTCGTGTTTGGGACAGAGGAACACTGGGACAGTCATGCCCTGCACTGTCACTTAAGGGGACGATGACAGAGGTGAAACCCCAGAGCCATCTGGGCACCAAGGCAACTCTTCAGAGACAGTGATGCTGCAAGTGCCTGGCTGAGCTCAGTTTTGCTCCCTGCTGAACCCATCACCTCCCAAAATTGCCTGGACAGCCTACACCAGGGTGTACCAGGGCAGGAGAGAAATGCCATCAGCATCCCAGTGTGTACTAGGACAGACAGGACTTCACACAGACAGCAGGGTTTTTTCAGGCTAGGCAGCTAAATGAGACACACTTCCAGCCCCACGCGTCCCCACTCATCAGCTAAACCAAAGCTGTCTGCAGCTAAAGCCTCTCAGAGGGCAGTGGAGATCCTCACCACGCTTCTCTTGTCTGTTCTGATTCACATAAAACCGCTGCCAAGGTTTCATACTCTTGCAATTAAAACACTCTCCTACCTCGGGACTGAGACTGCATCCCTAAGCTTGAGAACCAAAGAGCAGCCCGCAGAAAGACAAAAACATCTCTTTGTTTTCCATTTTTACTTATTTCCCAGAACCAGGATCTTTCTTGATGGTCCAACCAGAACTGTTCTTTCCAAACCCCTGCCAGAAAGGGATGAGATAGAAAGGGAAGAACCCAGATAGGGAACAACACGTGGCGCCTGACAGCTGGATTAGCTAATGGAGAGAGCAGGCGAGTACCCCCACTGCCTAGCTACAGCTCTATTAGTGTGGCTGTTGGCAGCAAGAAGTTTTTAAGCTACAGGCACAGATGATGTTAAGTTGGATTCATAACATTAACAGAGATGCTGCTGTGCCCCATCCCCACCAAATCCTCTTGCTGTAGCGCTGCAGAAATCTACTGCAGGGCGAGCTGACAGGAACTGCTGGTATTAGAAATGCCGATGGGTCGGGCAGAGCTGCAAGATGTTCAGGGCCACAAGGTTTTATACAACCAAAGATGTAATTGGATCCAGAGTCTTAGGTCTTTCCGGGAAGGAATTTCTTGAAATGTCAGCCCTAAGCTCTCTGAGGACATGACAAAGGAAGCCAAGGACATGACAGAGGAAACCAGCTGTGACTTCTGGATAAGAAAGGCTCTAAGTCCAATGTTTACGAGCTGTTGCATGTGTCAGATGCTTCCCTGCACACACTCAGCTTCAGACTTAGGAGAGTTGCGCGCACATTAGCCTGAGACCTGCTGGTCAAGGTCAGCCCGAGCTGTGGGAATTGGGGCTGGAGTTACTGGAAACTATTCCAAAAGCCTTGCTTCTGGCCAGGAGGAGAAAGAGATAATATTCTTTGGAAGTGTGCCTCATTTTTGCCATCCTTTCTTCAGTGAGTCAGTAGGGGAAAAGCTCAGCTCTGCTGAACAAGAAAAGAAACTCTGCTTTAAAGCAATACCATCTCTCCAAACTCGCGGTACCTTGAACGCAGCCAGGCAGCTCTTTCAAGTCTCAAGTTCCCATCCACCTGCCTGCTCTCGTAGTGCAGCACGATCTTCCCATTAGTCTCCTCCTTTCCTCCTGTGTTCACCGTAAGCGGCTGTGTCAGGTCTCATGTTCCCTGGCAATCTCCGTGTCACATCAGTTGTAGTTCCTCTCTTCCCAACGCTCTCCTGGAGACAATCCTCCCATCGCTTCCCTCCTCGCGTGCTCCGCTGCTCCGAGCTGCCTTGTCACAAGTCACAGTTTTGCCTTCGATGACTGTCTTCCCTCTGGATTCACGGCTGCACTGGTACTCAATATAAGGTGCCTCTGGTGAACCACTGCAGACCTGCAACCACTTATCCCACCAATCCTCCCTGTAGACTTAACCCTCTTGAGAACAGACTCTTGCCAGCATCTATGTGTCCCTGCAGTCTTCTGGCCTCTCCACAGCCATACACAAGTGCTGCTGCTCAGCCTGCCTTCCTCAGGCTTGCTGCCTCTGCATTGGTCTCTGCTTGCTGTATTTCTCCTTTCCAGAGAGTTTGGGCTCAACTTCAAGTCCTTGGCTGATGTCAGTCTGCAACTCCCTTTCTAGCTTTCACCAGTGCTTCACACTCACTTTAAGTGGGCCATGTATTCTGTCTCCCTCCCAGATTCTGGAAGCCTCCTTGGAGCTCAGTGTGCCAAAAAACTGTCTTCTACTCGCCCATCCTCTGCCTTTCTAAAAAAAATACAACATTTCTCACTTTTGCACATCCATTACTAATTGCTCCCCACCTAGGGAATTCACTTTTCCTTATCAACACGTCCCATCCTTCTAGCACTCAGGACCTTGACCACCACACAGAAGACAACATATGCCTTTCCCTCAATTCCCAACTTCATTATATGAATGATTATTCAGAGCCCATAGCTCAGGCTAGACCTCCATGCTGTCTTCTCTCAAACAAATCCAAAGTTCAACAAGACACTTTCAAGGCCCCAGGAGGACACTGCAAGCACATCCTCCTGCCTCATTAACACCAACGTCCCAGCATGTATCACCTAAATAGCCCCTCTCCCATCGCACTTTGGGGAGCAGCGTGGTCATGTTGTTCTGGTACTGACTGTCCTACCTCTGCTCACGTGGATGGAAGATCCTCAGTGACAAGGGAAAATTTGTCAGGAAGCATCAGTGACAAACCAACCCCTCAGAAAAAAAAACAAACTTGATCAGGGTCTTGCTCCAGTCTGGCCAACAGCAAGCCAGATTCTGTGGGCACATAGAGTCTAAACTGATCACTGGAGCTGCTGCCAGGGGTTGATTTGCTAAGACCCCTTTTGCAGCACGATGGCAGGAGAGGTCCAGTTGAGGCTCCAGCCCCACGTGGTGCCAAGTCTCCCCACAGGACACCACACACCACAACAGTGCTGCTTTCCCACCCCGTCACCTCTTCCTACCAACCAGCCCCACAATCTCCTATATTTTTATCTGCATTTCTTCTTCCATCGGTTGAGGCTTGTTATCTCTGGGAAAACCACTCTGAGCACAGCCCCTGCTGGTGCCGAGTAATTCTAATCCTTCCCATTCACCAGGCTGTAGAGCACTGGACCAAGGTGACTCTCCTGAGACTGACTGAAACCACCCCAAGCACATCAGCTTCCCTGTCAGGATCACCACAGCAGGACAAGAGGGATGTACTCTTCATCAGGTGGGGACAAGCACACTTTGCTGCCCAAACAGCAGCATCTCAATTCCCTTTGTGGCTGTATTGGTCTTTTGAGCCTGACTTGGGGTGGCAGACCTGGGACATGCCTGAAGAAACAAAATATGACCAAATGAAACAAAGCCACAAAAAACAAGCCCTGTTGGAAGCATCTCCATTAATCTGCAGGTCCACTGTTACCCCAGGCCCTGCCAGTGCCTCCAGCTCGGGACTGCAGCCCCATTTGCTCCTCCACTCCTGGGTTACTCTTGGGTAACAACCATCAATCTGAGTTTTGCCAGACGATGCAATGACAATAAGTAAAGGTCTAAGAATACAAATGACTCATGCTATTAAACTTGAAACCTGAGCCAGGGTTGAAAAATATTTAGAGCTGTAATCAGTGAGGAGACAAATTCCAAATTCAGCATTTTAACTCTGCAAGCCAGATTCCCCATCAGAAGGGCGTTTCTCTATTTTCTAATATCACTATTAGTATTATTCATTTAACAATTTGACAGAAATAAAATACACTGCAGTAACACCGGTGATAACACACTTACTCCCACTTGAAAGGCTGTCTTTATTCTTTCATAAGTCACTTCTAGCTTACAGCTCTATTGATCATCAGTGAGGATGAATGGAGCTTCCCAGGATCCTCTGGGACAAATCCTACATATATATTTTTTTATTCCCACCAAACAACTATTTCTAAAATTCAACAAAACAGGTCATCAGGGCAACGCTCCATTGATTTTTGTGTCCACTTATTCTTCAAGCACAGCGCTGAATGCTCTATCAATAATTCAGCAGGCTGAAGGCCACCAGTGCCCCAGGAGAGACACTATCTCATCTCCCACATCGGAGCTGGGAGGTGCCTCGATTTCTAGAAAGTTAGGGAGTCATTCAGCTAAAAAGCAGGGGTGTCTTACAAAGCGTGTCCATGAGCCAAAGCGAAACAGTTAGCCCTACCCTGCAACAGATGAGGATCAAGTATTTGAGAAGATTCACTCAAAATCTGGCCTAATGAGTATTTCTAATGTGTTTCCAGAGTTAGTCAACCGTTTACTACCCCAAGCATGACTTGTTCATCATCCTGACGTTAATTAGCCAGCTGCTGCGAAGTTAAAAGAGAAGCGGTTCTGCTCTGGTGCTCCTGTACCCGGGAAACCCTCCCAAGGATGGTGCTGCCCACTGGATTTTTAGGTAATTATCCACAGGCTTCAAAACAGCTATATTTGGAAATTGTTCCGCCACTCAGCCTCCCCTCTTCTCCCAGGAGATACCTCCAGGGTGGGACTTACAGTTCAAAGAGTCGCAGGGTCTGGAAGAGCTGCCATGACAGAGTGGTGAGCCGGTTCCCAGAGAGGTCTCTGAAAATTAACAAGGAAAAAAAGAAGTCACGGTAAATAATTCCTCCTGCACGTGGCCCTACTGCCTCCACCAAAGAGCTCATCATCCTCCTCTACAGGGAAGCTGTCAAGCAGTTTAGGACTCAAGTTTGAATTTCATAATGAGAGATTTTAATGAGGGTGGACCCAAATGGAAGTTTCTCATTTTACTTACTGTTTTCCAAGGGGGAAAACGGTTTCTATCATGCCATTTTAAGGAAAAAAAAAAAAATCCAAACAGAGCAAGATTTGTCCAATTCTTGCCCATGAATCCGGAGCTCAACTAACCATAAGCAGAAAGAACACGGCTAATTTCATACCTTTAACAAAAACTAAGTACAAATGTCGTGTTAATTATAGTAACAGGTTAGAATGACAACACGATGATTACCCAAGGTGTTATCATATGATCTGCAGTAGCTGTGCACTCCAAGCATCCCGGTGTGGCTGTGTGTTGTTTGCACCCAGGAGTGCTGCTGCTACAGCAGCCAACAGCTCCCTGTCCCTCTCTCCATCTGCCCAAACTTGCAAAAACATAAATCTCATCTACCTGGGAGAGCTTTGCAACCCAGCAGATATCGCCTCCTCAGCTGAAACCCAGAAAGGATAAAAGAGTATAAAAGCAACCGAAGTACTCAAATCAAAACAGAACAAATGAGTTTGGGGCAGACTAAGCAGAGAGAGGACAGAGAAAGAGAAAAGCTTGGGGTGAGAAGATCGTAATGAAACCACTTTCCGTAGCAAGCAGTCTTCCTGGGGACACCTGGTCAGCCTGAGAGCCATCAACTGAGGGACCAGCCCATGGGGCTCGGTGGTCACAAGTTCCGTCAGAAACCCAAATCCTCCCATATCTACACTGGCCTTCAGGAAACACAGGAGGTGCTGCCTCACATCCCTTGCCGAATCCAGTCCTGTCCCCACTGGGTCCCTCCTGGCCGGGCGGGCTGTGGCAGGCAGGGCAGCTCGGGGCGAGGCTGCAGCACCTTCCTGCCTCAGCCCTGCTCGCTGGAAAGAGCAATGAAGGGCCAGACACATGAACTACCTGGAGGGTCATTACACTTTGGCTGGCCAGAGACGAGACAAGGGACAAGGTGGCACAGAGGTGACAGCGGGCAGCTGAGCCGTACCAAGCTCAGCCCACGATTCCCGTTTGATTTGCAGAAACATGCTGAAACCAAGAAAGCAAATCCTGGAATGACTCCTGACGGCGCATTTCTGGTGCAGGAGGATTTGGGATGAGAGATTCGTTTGTCGCCTTACGGCGGCTTGCAGCAAGGACAGGCACGTGTTGGGCAAACGCAGAAAGGGTGCTGTCAAGGGACCGATGTGGGAAAAGCAACTCTGGTCCTGTCCCACCTGCCACCAAGCGATGCCGCGAAGCCTAAAACCCTGCAATTATGAGTGGGGAAGCCGCTGCAGCTCACAGCAAACCCTTGTCCCAAAGGCTCTCCACAAGCCTGGCAGAAGAATAAGCCTGAACACCACGACAGCACAGCGCTGCATCATTAAATTCTGGCTCTGCTTGTCAGACTATCCTGCTGTGGAAACCACAGCAAACCACAGGTACCTCATTCCACATGAGTGAGATCCCAACATTCCGACGGCTGTAGACAAACTGCTTTCAGTCCCCGATAAAGTTTAGAAAGGCAATAAAAATAGCAGGTGAAGCTAAGGAGGGAGAAAAAAAATATTGCAAAACTCCCTCTTTTATCCACCCTGGAGCACTGAGCACCTGGAAATTTTGCAAAGACAGATGAAAAGTAGGAGGGGAAGGAGCAGCTCACTGCTACCAAAAACCGAGGCAGTAAACTACCTCCCCCAGCCCAGGAGAAGAGGGAAGCGTAAAGGGGGATGCATGAGAGACAGCAAGAGGTGGGAGAGAGGCAAGGATGCAGAGGAGGGAGTGAATCTTGCTGGAATGTCCTTTCTCAAAGGTCATGTTTTGCTACATTAGGCAGAAATGTCAAGAGAAAATTGGATTCTGAAAGAGACGAGAAAAAACAACAGGCTTTCCACGCAAATAAGGGAATCAAAAATAGCATGATCGTGTTATTACAATTTAGGACACAGAGAGATGGAGAAAGGAAACATCCTCACTAATGCAAAGGAGCTTTGCCAGGCAGATGTGCTCCGCTTCTCGTCTCCTGCCGTCCCTGGAAACCAGCTTCTACCACCCCTCCCTCCCCCAGACAACACACCACATTAGGCAAAGAGGCGACGGATCTTCACGGGCGTGCATCTGGCAAGAGACTCTGCTCTCAAAGGGCAAAGTCAGCGTCCAATCCAAACTGACCATCAAGTTCTGCGGGGCTGGTCAGGGGACACGCACCTCATGTCAGATCAACCAGGACACACACGGGGAGGAACATGTTTGTTGTGGGAAACAGACACCTTGGACGCTTTAAAATGTCAGAAAGGTCCTTGCAGTGGACCCTTGCAAAGGTCCCTGATCTCAGCGTAGAGACAGAAAGGGGCTGCACACACAAACACACATTAAAATACACTATTTCGGTCACAAAGCCAAAAGCTCCAAAGGCCAGCGATACCAGGATTGGGTTTCTATGTGCAAAGGGTACATTTACAGACTTCTGCTTCAAAAGATTCGGAGCTCCTATGGAAAAGCCTCACTGCACAGCACCGACTTCTCCCCAGAACAGATCCATCCAGCGCATCAGATGGGGCAGGTTTCCCAGGGAAGATAGCATGATTGTGTAATTGGAGATGGTGTGTACATGACGAGATTAAATTACAGCTCCATGGGTGAAGCTCTGAGCTCCGGTGCTTTGTAACTCCTGTTTGGCACTCGTGAGGTTCTCCCCATGCTCAAACCTCAACTGTGTGCACTGAATTTCCCAGCATTTTGTAGAGCATTACTGGGGAGCTTTGGGGAAAATCAATGCCCTCCCAGCCAGGCCTAGTCCTCTCCCAGCTCCAGCTGCCCGTTCTGCCTTCACGCCACTGTTTCCAAGGCTGAAAATCCATCACCACCTCCAGATCCTCGTCATTTGCAGCGACCTGAACCCCCACCCTCTTGCACCCATGGCCAGGCAGTGCCAAGTCTCTCCTTCCCAATCCATCCGCCTTCCCCCCATCCAGCCACTTCTCCCCAGAAGGCTGAATCACACTACCCATCGTTCTCCAGCCACTCCCAAATACTTCACAGTCCCAATTTTCTTATCCATGCCCAAATTTCCTATGATCTTCCCTGCCTTTATGTCCTCTCATCCAGCCCCAGTGCCCCAACAAGACCTGCGGCTCCTCATCATCCCTATGTGCTCCAAAACATCTCTTGCAAAACTTCTCCCTTCCAACTGGATCAAGAGCTGTTCTGCCTATGTAAGGAAACATCCCAGAGCAAAGTCAAGTCTTCCAAGCAAATTCTGCCCTTTGACAAAATTTCTTCCCCTCCACAAAAGGAGGGTGCAGGTGCTCTGTAACAGAATCATCACCAGTACTTTCTAGTTTGAGCAAAGCAACCCATTTCCTCCCCTCCCATCCACTACCTCAAACTTCTGAGCAGGTTTTTATTTGAAACTAGAAAGAGGTAATCAAAAAAAAAAAAAAAAAATTCAGCCAGGAGCAGACACCCAACACAGAAAACTAGAGCCTGAGCAATTAAAATTTGGCAGAGTTATAGGAAAGTGGAAGCAGTCCTGTAGCAGAGCGTGCCAGACAACCTTTACAACAGCCTGTGCATCAGCTCCACCTGTAATAAAATACAGCACATCATGCATCGAGGGAAGCAAAATGCCTTGCCTGCATATTTCTCAGTGGCAAACTGCAGTCTGTCTCTCTCAGGACATTCAAGCTCACAAGACACTATTTTCCATGTAGACAGTCTTTAGAAATAGCTGCCAGGCTCCTTTTTGTCTCTGGAGCAGGTTTCAAAAGGAGTTGGGTAGGGAGAAGGGGTTAGATGAAGCTCGCCTGGACCAGGTCCAGGGCAGCAGAGACCTGACCCACTCGTGACTCAGGCTCAACACTACTCTGCTTTCCTGTCCCAGCAGCCGTGCTCCTAAGCCTCCCACTTTGCAGGTAGCTGATGATGCCATGTCCCCACCACCCAGCAACCCCACGCACACCACAAAGGTGGGACATTATCAAGAGTGAGAACAAAGTCCCAGTTCTTGCTCTCTCCCTCCATCCATCCCTCCTCCTGCGCTTGGAAAGAGGTGGGACAAGAGAAGGGGCTGGACCCATGCAGTCCGGAACAAGCAGACTGTAACGCAAGAGGAGGCAGCATGTTTTCTCTTACCTCAATTACCCATCAGCCAAAAAGGTTTCCACTATTAAAGCCATTTTTATTCAGCTAAATTAAGCCGGATGCCTCATTAATGACACCAACAAGCAGGAGCCCCTGTAATTAAACTGTAAGCTATATTACGCAGTTCAGCCCAAACGCACCAGCAGAAACGCTGCTGCTGGGGAGGGTGCCTCCTCGCCTGTCCCTCCTCCACACATCTCCATCCTCCGCTCGCCCTTATTTCCAACCTGACACATTTACTTCTGCACGGGAGAAGTTTTTCACACGTTTTAATAACACGGTGCCACTCTGAAAATCCTGATAGGAGGGGGGATCAACTGCGCCGAGCAGCTGGGGCTGAGGGAACGCAAAAGACCGCCTGGCAGAAACGAGAGGCGAGATGCGAATCCTTAGCGGCGGTCCCCAGCATTAGGTATGCCGGTGGCACTGCATGAGACTCCCCTGATATCCCCGGCGCTCTGGGCACAACGGGTGCTTCCCATCGTCTCGCAGCTCGCTGCAGCCTTGCCTGGGTGCTGGTGGCCACAGGAGAGGAAAATGTCAGCAGCCTCACACACTGATGGAGGTGTAGGGGTAGCTCCATCCAGGCTTAATTTTTGCAGCAAGTAAGCTGCTAAAGATTTGGGTTTGAACCAGAGAAATGCTGGAAAGTCACTCTGGGGCTGCTTGTCCCTGCCAGATAACTTCAGTGACCTCTAAAAGCAACGTTACGTTCCCCATCGCCAGCCCTACCCTCCTCTTCCCCTCCCTCCTTTTCCTGTTTAGTAAGCAGCTTTGCTCATTAAGGGAAAAAATGTACTGTCCTCCCTTAATGAATGTGCTAAAATTACCCCAGCAGGTCCCAGAAGCTGTGGCAGCACAGGCCTCCCCACAAATCAGGCTCTGCAAATATTAGACTCAATTGAATTCTCCGATAGCTCAGCACAAAGCCCCAGCAGGACGTGCTTGAGATAGAGCCTGCAAAAGCGCTGGGCGATGCCAAGCGCACGCAAGCCCCACACACCCTGACAGCAGAGTTAGCAGAACGGGACACAGTGTTAAATTGGTCAGCCTGCGATTTCAGAGCTGCCAGCAGTTCTCCCGTTTGTGCTCCCTGGCCAGGTTTGGCACCAGGACGTGTGTATTAGTGCTATGGAGGAGTAAGACAGTTTATAGAAGTCCTCCAGCCATGGTCTGGCATGACCTACAGCTCACTTCTGCTCTTCAAGCAACCCCTTAGCAACACCTAGGTCTTTACTGACCCCAAACACAGCAGAATCAAAAAACCTCTGAGGTTCAATCTTCCTTTGTGAGCTTGGACAGCGTAACCAATTCCTTTCTCACATCCACAGGTAGTCCCGCATCTTGTAAGGCATATGTCACACAGCATGCCCCACCACATTATCATCTCATTACCCCCAAATTATTTCTTGTTCTAGGGCTAGAACCGCCATTTGTAGTAATTTCCTAAACTAAAAGCATCCTCCATCACAGGAGAGCAAGAGACTGTCGTCAGTGACGCACAAGAAGAGACCCTGCCACTCCACGTGCACACCCGCAAGTGCCAGAGGTGCGATGCCGGAGAAGGAACCAGTAATCCCCACCCCATATTTCCTCACGGTATGACCTTGATTCATAAAATTCCAGCTGTTACTGAAACAGGGTTGAAGGAGGTGGAAGGGGCTGGTCTCCTGCATTGTTCTTTAAACAATAGCATTACAAAACAGAAGTTGCAGAGCAAGCGGGAAGGCGTAAAGCACCACGCCTCCATCACACGGCTCCCACGGCTGGCCGGCACATCTGTCCCACGCCTCTCCTCCTACTGCCTTCATCCCAGCCCATCCCAAAACACTTTAAAAGCTGTTTTAAAGGCCATCTCCAGCCCCATGACACTTCCACACCCTCCAAGTCATCTCCTTTGAGGCATCTCTGAGCTGCGCGAAGCTTTGTTTGGAGACAAATCACCCCTCAAGAGCTTGTTGTTTCTCACAGTTTTGGTCCAGTACATGGCACAGATGGGAAACTATCACCAGATGTGGGTAATATTGTCCCCTATGCTTCAAGGCAGATTAGATACAGAGATCTGGCCCTCTGGACTACACTCGACTCTCCCTTGCTGTGTACAGTTTCCACTGCTCTTCTCCAAAGACATCTGGGCTCTCAGAGGACTTGATGAAAGGTTAAAAGCTGGGTCAGCCCTGCAGTCGCTTTTCCTTTGCCTGCCAGCTTCCCTGCAGGGCAGAGTCCAGCAGCATCCACAGAACATGCCAGTCTTCTGCTCAAGGAAAAGGAAAATCAACCTGCAACAGGCAAGAGCCCTTTCCCAGGGCTGCCCTCCTGCAGCTGAGACATCCTCAGGGCTGCTCTGCCCCCACTCCATCTCTTCTTTCCCAAACTGCAGTAATTTTAGTAATTTTTTAAATTACTGCTGGAATATAAATGCGTGCTGGGCTTCTCTCCTGCTTTGACATGCAGAAATAATGTTGGAGATGTGTGCTGGTTGAGAACAAGGGTTGCCAGCTGACAGCACCAGCAAGGGATTGGGTTTATCCTGCCTGCTTACTTCAAATTGCACGTTCCTTTGAGCCAGGAACAGAGAACGACTGGAAAACGCCTCCCAGTCACAGGTTTCCAGCTGATCCAGAGCAAACCTGACCGCTGTGCAAAAGGAGAGCTCTGTGCTGGCGCAAGGCACAGCATGGAAACGTCATGAGAAGGAGACCTGTGCCCAAGGGGCATTTCCTGGCATCTCCAAGGATGCAGTGACACCAGACCCCAAACACGTGCTGCCTCAGGCTCCCAAACGTCTCCCACCACCCCCGCTTGAATACACTGAAGCAGCAAGGACAGGTGCTCAGGAGGTTCCACCCCAGCTGGGACATCCCCAAATACACAGGCAAGCACTGGGAGAGCTGGACAAGGTCCACCTAAGAGCCTCAACTTCAAAACATCAAGCACAGAGCTGCTGGGACAGGACCTGGTCCTCCCACTCCCTCCTGAACTAGGGCTGTGCTCTCAGCTGTTAGATAGCTCTTGCATCAAAATAATTGGGGAAAAAAAAAATCCCCACCTACTTG
Source organism: Tetrax tetrax (assembly GCA_009806455.1). Classification (NCBI taxonomy): domain Eukaryota; kingdom Metazoa; phylum Chordata; class Aves; order Otidiformes; family Otididae; genus Tetrax; species Tetrax tetrax. The sequence goes on from WHYT01013293.1 coordinate 21,162, forward strand.
GATGCCCAGAAATCAATGAGCCCTGAATAATCTCAAACACTGCTCTTGTGGGGGGTTAGTAAAGAGAAAAGTAACAGCTGGGTCTGAGCCCCAGTTTGCTGGCCTTGAGGGCTGTCAGGGGCTGCGAGGGGCTGGGATGGCACTGAGGGTCCTGTAGAGCCTCTGAAGAAAGGAAGGGGTACAAATATGAAAATATGTATATATACAGACACACACACACACATATATATATGCATATATGTATTTCCCAGCAATAGCAAAACAACAGGGCATAAGGCAGGCTAAGCTCTCGGCAGACGTCGCTAAATGGTTTCCAATTAATTAACTGATTACATGATAGAACAGAAGGGGATTCAAGTGAGTGCTGTTGACCTTTAAGAATAATTAATATCATCAGGATTGCAGAACTCGTCCAAGAAAAATAATTAGGAAGATTCTAATATTGCCTCCAAAGCCACGTCGAAGAGGGAGAGGAAAGTTCTGGTTAATTCAGAGGCACAGTTCCCGAGCATTTGCTAGCAAACCCATTTCTCCCTTACACTTGCTTCCCCCTGCAGTGCTCCCACACACACATGCTTCTTCCCTACCCCAGCCAACCCTCCCTCTTCTCTCCAGATCCATTTTCCCCATCACATTTTCTACACCCCATCCCCTTTCTGCTCCATTTCAACCTTTTTTTCTAATGACTTCTTGCTCCAATCCTTTCTTGCAACTCTTTCTCTCCAGACTGGTCCCTATCCCTCCCCCAGCTACATCCTAGCTCCTGGTCATTTTTGACTAGCCCCAGGCTCTGCTCTCTGCCTCCTTGCACTTCAGGAAGGAGCCCTGGTCCTTCCATATGACATGGATCCACTTTTTAATCTCCAGTCACCACTGCCAGCTTCATAGGCTGACAGAAGGCAAGCGCTACATGTAATTCCAAAAAAGGCCCTCCATGCTTTTCCTCAGCAGTCAAATCCATCACAGAAGCCAGTCTGGGAAGCAGATGCAAGAGATGCCCAGCAGCAGGAAAAAGTGAAAGATGAGGAAGTCATGCCTCCCTTTTCTCCCATTACACCTCACCAAGCACATGAATTCTCCCACCTCACTGTATTTTCCTTGCTTCTCCTTTCCCAGTTCACTCGGCCCACTGGTCCCACGTGGGAAAGGGGCTGGAAAGCCACTGAGCCAAGCAGGAATTGCAGCAGTGAGCTTTGCAGGACAGGTTGCTTGAACACACTGGAAGGGAGGTTGCCTGAGCAGCCAACATTTCTTGAAAGGGAAGCGTAAAAAACAGCCCCACATCCATGGAACGAAACCCACCTTCGCAGCAAATAAATACATTTCCACTGCTGCTTATTATCGTTAAAACTTCTGTGGCTTGACACTGCACTAAATTATAGATAAAAGGAAAAAATGGTCTTCCTGGGCTCAGAAAAGCAGGCTGCTGCCAAAGAGCTGTGTTTACACCAGCTAATGAAAAGAAAGCCTGCCATTAGCCTACAGCCCTCAGCAGGGAGCAGGGCTGCCTGCACCCACAGCGCAGGGGGTCCGGGAGCAGCGGATGGGCACCGCGAGGGAGTGGAACTGGGGAGCACGCCGGGGCGATGGGCCGGCATGGGGAGGTGAACACGTTGGGAACAGAGGGAACAAAGGGACCACATCATCAGCTGGTGGAGATGGCAGCTGCCACCGCTCGTGCTGCGCGGAGGCTCCTGGCCGCAGCAGGAGGTGAGGCTGACGCGCTCCAGCCACACCTCGTCAAACGGCGAGAAAAACACTCAGCTCTGGAGACAGACAGCATCGAGCAGGGAGCCACCTCGCACCAGGCTGCTGCTTCCCTCCATGGGCCCACGGGGTGGGGATGAGGAGTAGGGAGGCAGCAGATTCCTGGGAGCACACCTGAGCACGGACACAGTCTTTCGGGCAGAAACACTCCTGGTTTGCAGCAGCTGAGCACACAGGGAGGAGTAATGCTCCAAGCAGAGACCTGCCTGCAGCTACACCTGTGCCATGCTATGATGTGTCTCATCACAGCCCCAGGCGCGCTTGGCTGAGGGGAACGGGGAACTGTGGGTGACTTTATAGTCAGAGTCCAGCCAAGCCTGCTTGCTACACTCCTCACTTATAACCACTCCAAAAGCAGAAACATGTTTTGCCTTTGACAATTAGCTCTGTCAAAAAAACCACAAGAATGTCCGGACACAGCAGTTACATGTTCTTATTCTTCTCAATACACAATGTACTTAAAAAGGAGAATTATATTTCACCCACCCTTTATCTTCAAATATTGGTCACTGTGAGGAATATTTTCAAATGAAAAGACTAATCACCGTGAAGCACCGAGCGCTTCAGTCTGCAGCAGGCATTCCTTCATTATTCTGAGACAGCAAATTATCCACAATTATCAACACGCACAAGTGGATACAACAAACATTTAGCCAATGCCCACGGGTTGCGGTTGCCGTGAAGTTGGATGGCAGTTCTCCTAGAGAGCTACTCATGTGAGAAACCCACAGACAGCAGCCGGGTAGCAGTGCTGCAAGACGACTCCATTCACACTGTGGAACAAAGCCGGTGCCAGGAGCCACTGCAGTTCAGAAACTTTGTATTTGCATCTGTCAAACGGGCATCTCAGCAGGCTGGCTTCATAGCATGAGATGGAAGAATAAAGGCACTGCTAGCAGGGAAACCAGGCTAGTCACCCCTCAGGTGGGCTCACATCTGGTGGCTTCATCCAGCTGGCACCTGCAGCCAGGTGTGCACAGCCCCTGGGTGCCTCGCTGGGGCTGGAAGGGGAAGGATGCTGCTCCGAGAGCTGGGCAAAGGGGGCAGGGGCTACAGGCAGGGAGGCCAAGCTGCAGGTTGGGGCTGAGCAAGAGGCAAGGAGGCTAGATCAGAGGCCAGGCTGCAAACAGAGGCAGGGAGGGCAAAGAGTCCCAGACAAGGCTAGAGGCCAGGGTCCACGCTGCAGGCAGGGTGGCTGGGGCTGGTAGTAGGCTGCAGGCAGAGAGGTCAGAGCTGATTTGGCAGTAGGGAGGCCCAGCTGGAGGCAGAGAAGACAGGAGGCTGAAGAACTGGGTTGGAGGCAGGGAGGTCTGGAAATGTGGTGAGTGGGAGGCAGAGAGGCTGAGTCACAGGGCAGGAAGGCCAGTCCTGGGTTAGAGGCTGGGAAGCTCAGCTGCGGGCAGGAAGATCGGCATGTGGGTTGGAAACTAGGAGGCCGGGGGTGCGGGCTGGGAGGATGAGGAGGGGCCGGGGGGTGCAGGCAGGGCGGGAGGGAGCCCGCTGCCGGCCCTGTCCGTGGTGCTGAAGCGCGGCCCCGCGGGGCCGACGGTGCTGCTCCCACCCCACGGGACACTCGTGGGCACCTGCACGGCCGCCTGGGGAGCCGACCCGGGAAAGCCTCACGGAATGCTGGAGGACAGCAGACGTGAAACACACACATCCTCAGTCACTAACAAGTCTACAGACACGGTTACCTACAGCTCCTGAGGAAGACAAAACTCGGGCTCTTACAGTAGCTTATAAATACCTCACAGTCTCTTGCATCTGACATAATCCACAGCTCGTCCCTTCACAGATACAAATGAGAGGAGGGGAGGTGGTGGGAAACCCCACCCTCTCACCCAGTTTTCTAATAAAATTTTATAATTCCAATAAAACACACAACTGCCTAACCTATGACAGTTAAATTCTTGCCTAGTCGCACACCATCATGAATTAACGTCCCATCATTCATGCCCTGTCGTATCTTATTGCTTAAATAACATATGACTTTAATGTTTCTATTTTTCTGCCCTAGTGCTTATTGCCTGTACATCAAAAAGGGAAAATCAGCCCTACAATCATACTGTTAGTAAACCAGTATCATGGAAAGAAAAATCCCAGGTGAGATAACTTGTGAGGTCACTTAACTTTCCCTCATCCTGCCATGATTGTTAACTCTCTGCCCCAGCAACTTCCAAGGAGGTTTCCATGTCCTCAGGGCCCTCTCTCAGGGAGGGTCTTCCTCCTTGTGCAGTGCTTCTTATGCTGGCACAGGCAGGTAAGACATGTTTTGTAGCACATCTAATCAACCGAACCACAGGGTTTGGGGAGCAAGCAAAAGGGACAGGCAGAGGCTGTTCCTGGAGTACCTCCATGCTGCTGTGACCTCAAAAGCCTAGGAACAAGATTCAGTCCTTGTCATGCCCAACTCTCCAGCAAACAGATCATTCTGTGCGGCTGGTGATATCACAGATGTTGTCAGCTTTAACCAAGACACAACTACACCTCAGCTTCAGGATCACATCCGAGAGGAATGTTTGGCTGCTCTTTGAGGGGAAGCTCACAACAAGACATCCATCAGGTCATTGTTGCACAAGGACTAAGTCACAGAGGATGTGCCCCTCAAAAACTTCAACTTGTCTAAAATTCTTATTTTACCCAAATCCTGAAACAAGGCTTGAAAAAAAGCACTACCCCGCCCTGCTCCCACAGAGGAACAGCAGGGCAGCCTCATTCAAAACATCCCCAACACTGTCTGCAGGATTATTTTTATTTTAAGGAGAGGATGGGAGAAAACAGGACCTTTGCAAAACCACTATTGCCCATTCTACGTCTGCTAGAAGACAACTGATCAAACTTCAGGAAGGGAAATAAGTCTCAACATTTCAAAGGAAGGAAGGAGAGACAAAGCCACAGCAAAATCCTGAGAGGCCAGGTACCAGAGCGATGGGCCTAACATAAGAATCTAAGCAGGCAACAAATATTTGTGACAGCGTTATTATAACTCATCTTATATTGCAACAGCATCCACAATTCAAGGCCAGGTTTCACTAGAAACCATCCAGGGTGTAATGCTACAAATAGATCAAATACAAGCAGAGAAAACAAATGCTCTTATTCCAGGTTTTCAAATGGGGAACCAAGGCAGGACAAGTCTTGCCGCAAGGTGCACAGTACTTGAGTTGGAAACTTTCTCTCTCAGGTCCCACTAGAGTACATCAGTCACAAACTCACAATACAATAAACCTTCTCCACAGCTGAGCAAAGCTGCCTGCAGCCAGGAATTAGTTACCCACTCCTCTAAATGCAGGTCAAATGATTTCCACCCAGTCTGAAGGAAAGCCCCAGTCCCGCACTGAACCGGTTACTCCTGCGGCCTTGTGCACAACTGCTCGTAAAACACAGGACCTACCTCTGCTGCTGCAGAAAAAGGAACAGCTGCAGTTAACTGCTATCCGTCACCTGCGGTAAGGACTAGGAATAAACATGCCATCAAATCACCACTGCTGATTAGCATATCAGCAAGGACCTGCGCTACACTGGCATCCAGGGGACAAAGCAGATGGAGACAGAACAGGAAAGTTTATGGAAGCAGGGGAGATGTTACTGATGTTTATTTTAGGGACTGTGCTGTTAGCATGCCTAGCATTTTATAGAAGAACTAGAGACACATGGGGGAAAATATCGGCCTGAGTAAGTCGCAGCACAGAGGCTTGCTCCTATGTAGAAGGGGCAGGAGCATCCTGGGAACAAATGGGAATCAAAGGGTACCCAAGCTGCCAGTCTGATTAGGGACAGTAAAGGAACATTCACCTAATGGAAATTAAAGGCTCTTTAAATCTTTCTCATACTTCTTACTTTGCATATATTCATGGAGAAATTCAGTTCCTGTTTAGTCCTTTGGAAATACAAAATAAAAAACATTAAACTATAAAGGAACTGATTTAGGCAAATGCATTTTTACTTCTCCCTCGCAGTGAGCTAAGAGCTCACATACAGTCATTTACTGTGCCCCAGCTGGTACACACGGACTCGTTAGGCTGCACTGACTGGAGAGTATGGATGGGAAATCAAGAGCAATTAACACATGACAGTTTGGGTTAGGAGGAGACTGCCAGGACGGGTATGACAGCAGCGCAGTGATGAAAGGACAAAGCATGAAGAAACCATCAGGAAGGAGGAGGAAGGGTAAGGACATCCAGAATGAAGCGAAGGGTTGCAGGTAGTCACAGGGCCTGGAGCTGGTTACAGGAAGAGAGCAAAATAGAGAGCTTAACTCTGCTTCGCACACAAGAATCAGTCTTTTAGAGGAAGGTAACATCATTAACCACAGAGCAGGGGAAAATGACCTGCAAGCCATGACCAAGAGGGAACTGTGCTATATTTGCAGTATTTCAGAGGCTGACACTTTGTTTATGTCTTTATTTAGTGTAAGATCTCCATCACGCTTCTCAGACCTACAGAGCAAAGAAGGTGAACCTTGCTAGCCTTGCAAGATGGTTGCCTGCAACCCTTTGAAAGCACGCAAGCCTCAGTTGCTGGAGGGCTTCGAGTGCTGTCCTGAAACAGCGCTGAAGAAGGTAGAGAGGGACTGATCAACCTTGGACTGCCTCAGCCACCTCAATTTTCAGGGGATGCGGCCCAGTATCTCCTATCAAAACCTAAAAAAAACCCAACCCATAACGCATCTGTGAGAACTCCCACGTCAAAGCTACGAACTGCACCCAATACCAGGGTACCAGTTCATGTGACACTGAAAAACTGCCAAGAACCCAACGAGGACACCGAAGCTAACCCCATCCTCCTAAAACAACACAATCTACAGAGGAGGTTCTGGGAGGCTCCAGATTAATCACAGCTCAGGTCTGCTTATGAAAACAAGCCCACATATCAGCCAGCTCAGTCTTTCACCAAGCAGACCAGGCCCCTGCGCACCCCTGCCAGCACATCCCAGTTCCTCTTCAATCCTCATTTGGGACAGACTGACAGGATCACACAAGAAAAAAATGCCTGTGGAGCAGAAGGTGATCTGACCATACTATACTAAAAAAAAAAAAACAACAGTTGCACTTGGCACAAAGCACTCCTGAAGCCCATTCTGGCTTTATCCAAGGTCTCCGTCTTTAAGACCCTTAGGTGAAGACTAGAAAAAAAAAGCTTGATCCTCAACCCCATCCTTGCTCTGGTAGGCAGCACTGGGAGAGAACCCTTTGACAAGAGCTATATTTTAGCGAGCCCACAAACCCATTTAGAGCATGAAGACAGTTTAAGAAGAGCCTCTGAATGAAGACAGAAATGGTAATTATTAATTTTCTAAATAGAAATCTGACTACTTAAGCCTTATTTAAAAGTGTGCCTGTCTCTATAATTACACAGCCTTAATTTGTTTTCTTTACTACACAATAAATAAGGTGTGCACAATTACCCTCTGTAAATACAAGGCAGTGTCTCCTGACTGGCTGGCTGAACACGCAGCCGCCCAAGAAAGCACTTAGAGCAAATCACAGTCTCTAAGTGCCTGCTTCCCAGTAAAGGAGGACTCTGGCACAGCAAATGTCAGTTTTTCTAGCTCTAGGCACAACCTGCTGAGAGCCTCCTCTCCTACACGCGTAGCTCTACTGTCCCACAGCCAGAGAAGGCTGGATGCTTCGGCCAGCAGCACTGTGAAACTGAGCTCTCCTGTGGACTGCCCAGTGCCTAATGAGGACTGTGATGATGATGTATTCTTCCCTACAAGGCACTACAACAAACTCTTGTTACTATTCCCCTGCCTGTTTTCATGATATGCATAGGAACTTAGCATCTTCACAACTTGTAATCCTCTATCAAGTTCAAATAAATTGGTCAGAGCATTCCAGTGTCATTAGGAGAAGGACAGGGAGAGTGAGAATATACAAAACGTTTTCCTCAATAAGCTGTGACTATTGTGACAGAGTAAATATGTATTCAAGTTGGTTCTTACGTCTCAAATTCAGGAACCATATAATCCTAAAGCTTGCTGTATAGCCTCAAGCCAAAGACTGATGTTTTCTGTCAACACCAAACATTTCATACATTCACCTGCATCACCTGCTAACAGTAACTTTCCCAGATCTTGGCTATAAGCGCTCAGTTTCCCATGGTCTATATCTGCTGTCCTCACACCCAGTGCATGGTGTTCTCCAGGACCATCCCCATATTAGCCAAAGAGCTGTTAAAGCTTCACAGAAATGGGGCCAAGAACCCACCAGGGCAACTTCGCCTAGCAAGATTATCTCCAGAGTGAGGGCAAAAGAAAGACACTGGATGGCATCCAGTTTAGACCAGTACCATCACCATTCAACATCCAGCCAGTACCTGGTCTGGAAGATGCCAACAGCCTCAGACCAATTGCCAACATAATAGGTAGATTTACATTGCAAAACCCACTGTTATATTTTGGATTAATTGCCTCCATAGCACTGGTAGGCTTCACAGCACCAACAATCAGACAAGCCATGGAGCCGTAACTCCCCTCATTCAAGGAGAGGGATCCAAAGCTATTTCTAGATCAACACCTCTGGCTCCCCGTCACCCATAGCTCCTCCACTGGCTGAGTTGGTCTCAAGCCCCTTACACTTACGCAGCTCATTTCAAGCCTTAAAGGACAGGCATGACTCTGCCAGGCTGCACTTTGAGGTCTACCACTCAGGCAGCTGAATGCTGAAAAGCTCCTTCATGGGTTTCTCATCTTTCCTCCCTGACTCTGTGTTAGGGAAAGGTGGGGGGGGGGGGGGGGGGGGAGAAATCCAAACCAAACTAAGCCAAACCTCATCCAGAACCATCATCTCAAATAAACCCCCACAAACCTGAGCTCCCGCAATTAGAGCTGGGATAAGTGATCTGCTTGTGATTGCACAGCTGGGGTCTGCAGACAAGTGCGTGCAGTGAGGAAGGGCCAGAAATAGAAGTTGCTGGGAGAAGGCAGAGCTATCTGGCCCATCTGGGAGGAGAAAACTTTGATGAAAGGCCCTGGAAAAAAATTCACTTCAGCAGGAGCCTGGGATTTAATCCGGGATGGGGAAGGAGGGGGAATAAAAGCAGTTTTCGAGTCCTCCCAATTTGTACACAAGCTTCAAGTGGAAAAATGCCTGCAACTGCTCAGACCCAGATTATAGCACCCTGCAAAAGTCCAGCCCAGGGTCCCCACCACCTTGTGCCAGCCCTCCCTGGCAGCGGAGCCCCTCTGTCATTTATTAGACATGTTTGCTGTCTATTGACTCCAGTCCACCTGCAACCATCCAAAAAGTCAGCAAAGGAGAAGCAAAACCACGGTGACAGCAAAACCACGGTGACAGCAAAAACACGTGGCAGCAACTCAACAAGCCCCAAAAGCACGCCATCCCGTGGTCCCCTGTCCCACCTCCATCCAGCTGCAGCCAGCCCTGCTGCAAGGGGATTGGGACAGTATCCCTCACTCCTGTCAGCTACTGTACCTGGTTACAGCAGCCCAAGACTTACAGCAGAGTGACATTTCCATTAATCCTTTTATCCCTGGCTTCCACGTGCAGCGGCTGCAGAAAATGTCAGGCCTTCGGCAAGTCAGGCTCTCTGGGAGGCAGCGGCTGCAGAACAGCCGAGGCAGCACCCTGATGTGTTTGCACAGTGCCATGGCCACGGAGGGGACCCTGAGTGGCACCAGGTGCCTGCCAGGCCTCGGGAGCCACTGCGTTCCCCCCATCAGGGCGAGACAGCCGCAGAAAAAGCAGCACGGCTGGGAGGGGGCAGTGGCACCATGGCCCGAGAGCCTCTGGGGAGCAATAGGGAACTGCCATCCCTGCAAGCACCACATCTCCATCCCCAGGTACCCCGCATCTGCCGTGGGGGACATCCAGCTTGCAAACATCCACGCTGCTGGGTCCCAGGAACATCATCAAAACCCACTGGCAAACACTAACCAAGTAATACACTTACTTGCCTCGAGCTCCAAAAGGCAAGGAAAGAAAGATGTTAAGAACACGATCAATCTTGCATGGCCCAAGCAGTAAACAAACACATATTTCATCACCATATACCAACCTTAGCTCTTGATACAAGATGGATGTGGAGTTTTTTTCCATCTCAAAAGTAATCTCAAAAGACAAAAAACAAACACTTTTGGAAAAAGGAGCAACAATTACATGTGTCCACATTAACAACACATTCAGCCTCAAAACCAGTATATGGGACATTCTAAACTCTTATAACATCCAAACTAATTTCATCAGAAATGAGATGTTATTCATTTTATCTGCTAGATACATAAACAGCAACTGCACAATTGACAAAACCCCCACCAAAAAATCAGTTGGGAGAGGTATTCAGAGAGAATGCTTCCAAGTAACGACCAACCACAGAAAACACTACAAATCAAAATTTAAAAGTGCAGAAATCAGGAAAATCCTAGTGGTGAGCATTAATGAGGGTTTGTGATGACAAAACAAACACTTATTTAAACTCAAAAAGGCTCTGTGCTTGTTCACAACACCCTTAACTACCCATGCCCTTTGGTACTGCAGATCTCCTATTTAGCAAGTACTTTACCGTCACTTAGCAACTGTAACTGGTTTTCCGAAAAGGAAGCTTTTGGGGTTTTTCAGTTCACATCATCTCTGAGCAGACATCAAAAAACAAATCTATCCTGCGCTGCAGGTCACATCTATCTCCATCCACCAGGAACACGCCCATATCAATGGCCACATGCATCTGCGGGCTCAAGCAGATCCACACTATGGCCGTCTTTCACAGAAGAAGCCACTAGCTTTGGCTTCCAAAAAGCAGGGTCACACACACTCTCCATCAAGCCCATCAGCTCGTGCCCAAGCCCATGGCCTCTCACCAACCCCTTTTCACCTTCTATATCTGTACTGGAGCTAAGAGAGGTTTGATCTCGGACACAGTCACTTTGACAAGATATTTCAAGCCCACGGAGTGCCTTGCATGCTGGCCTGAATTTCAGGCTTTCCTTTATCTCCTTGGGAAAAGTAAATACATGTCCAGAAAAGAAATCAGTGCCCTTGGCTCAAGGATATGGGAATTCCTGGGAAGATTGTACCTGGTGGCTAACGATGCCCCAGCAGCTGGACGCTTACACAATGTCCCATGATAACAGGCATCCAGTCTCTCTGGCACAAAATGTCCCTACTCCAGGCCCACTGCAGATGCCAGGTTAAGAAGGCAATAATCAGGAGCAGAGGAGGAAGGCCCATGCCCCAAGATTTGTGCCAGAAAATTGTCTTTTGGTTAAAAACTAACGAGTTGGGTAGGCTCCAGCTGTGTGCTGCTGGGGCATGCGGCTTGCCCCCCAAACTCTGTAGAAAGGGAAATGTGCGCCAGGGAAATGTTGGGCCAGTTATTGGACACTGAAATTCACCATCTGCTCATTAGGAGCTCACCCCATCCTGCACTGGTGCCATTGCACATCCCTGCACCTTCACTTTTCCTTCTCCCCTCCTTTACCACCTCTTCCTCCCTTTCTCCATCAGCATCCCCATTGCCAGCCCAGACAGGTGCTTTAGGGATCCACTTTAGGGATCCCTTTCCACAGAGAGCAGAGGGAAAAGGTGGCAGGAGCCGATGACACTCACATGTAGCGCAGGTGAGGGTTCTTGGCGAAGGCGCGTGGCTGGATGTTTCGTAGTCCTGAGTTCCTGATTGTCCTGCAAAGAGATGCAGAATGGCAGCAATGAAGTCAAGGTGGAGAACTGCTCTAAAACCCCGTGATCAGTACTGGGAGCACTTGATTCCCTTCCCGAGAGGCACATCTCTCCCCACAGAGCCTCTGTGAGTTACAAGCAAAGAGGAAATTGGGCTTTTCAGTTCCATCTGATATGGTGAGAGAACAGGCTCAGCACAGAGAGGCTGCTGGGCAAGGCTCTCCCCCGCCATCCACCAAGGCTTGCTGGGGTGGCCCAGAGGATCTCCTGCTCCTCTCCCTCCATCTGCACAAGCAGCACTCCCTGGCCCCACAGCAAACCTAACCTAACCCTCACCAGCACTGCCACCTCCCCTCCTTCAAACCTGAGAGAAAACCCCTCTGCTTGCAGCTCTGATAAGGAGGAGTGAGTATTTTGCATAGGGGGTTACGGACACTGAAGTGGGAATCCTCTTCCCACCCTGCTTTGGAGAAGCTCTATCAGCACTATGACCAGGATTTATCAGTATCTGCTGCAGATGAAAGTACGTCCAACTCTATTGCTGCTTTCTTAGGCGAGAAGAGAACAGTAGCCAGCCTGCTTACAAGGAGAAGGGGTGTGCTGGGGTTTGGTTATTGAGTGCTCAGCAATGTACCCCTCTCCTCCAGCCCATGGGCAAGCTGTGCCTACTGTCAAGTTCCCAGTGAAACACATTAGCAGAGTCTCCAGTTAACCCTAAGCAACACTGTGCATGTCACACAAGCAGCACTCCAGGAGGGGGATTTGAGAGATTGGGTGGCATCCTTGCTCGGCCAGGCTTCCCAAGCACCTGGAAAGTCCCTTCAGTCTCGTGGACCTCAGTTTCCCCTCTGTGAAGCACACAGTTGACCTCTTTCGGTGCTTGGAGGGTTGTGCAGGGAGATGCAATCCCTTTATCGTGCAGCACCACTGTGACAGCAACTGCACTAAATGAGGACCAACAGTCCAGCACCGGAGGATCGATGGAGACAGCTGGAATTTCACATTGTGGGGCTGAAATGAGTCAGTACAACACACAAACTCAGAATCAAAACAGCAGGAGAGAAGAGAGGTCAGGGCTGATGTGCGCTGACAGAGCTATCAGGAGCTAGCAATCTTTCTTCTCGCAGACCCAGCAAGGACCAAAAAGCACTTCATCTCCATTTTGCGGAGTCTCATGGCAAAATATGTCAGAGCCAGTATCTTAAACAGGCTCTGAACACCACAGCACAGAGACTGCAGATGGAGGGAAGCTTCAGCTCTTTGCTAGAAGGAAGAGGCTGCCCAGGGCTTTCTCCTCCCTGACGCGCAGGACATACTCACAGCCTCTGGAGTCCTGTGTACAGCTCCATGTCGACAGCGTTCAGCGTCTGCAAGTTCTTCCAGTTCTCTATGTGTCTGTGGAGAAGAAGGAAAGGCTAAGGAGTGGCACAACCAGATGGTCACTCTGCCTGTGCAGGGGACAGCACCCAGCCCACTCACCTCATGCCCTACCACCCGGCCCCACACCTCTTCCCATCTTCCTTCAGCCAAAACCTTCTTGCAACAGCTCTGGGGATTAGACCTGCTCAGGCTTCAGCATACGCACCCTCAGATGCGTACAGCACACACCACGCTACCAAAACAAGCAGCTTCTCATGCTGCTTTTCATTTGGTTTTCCCAGCGTTTCAGGAAGGCTGAGTAACATGGTTTTACCTACAGTTTCAAGTGTGGAACGTGCAACCAACCCATTGAACATCCTTGGCCAAGTCATCGCCCCTCTCTGCACCTCACTGCACACATCGCTGAAACAAAGACATGATTGAGACAGCTCACGCAAAAGGAGTGAAAGCAAATAAAACCTCTCAACAAAAGATTGGAGGCTAAATGGGAAAAAGAAAAAAAAGTCAAATCTATCCAGTCTCTTACTGGGGTTGGCAAACAGGGTCCTAGTCTTTGTTGGTTGGAAGGGCTGCCAGCAGGAGAGCACCAAACCTGGTTTGGAAACTGTGCCTTTATTATAAATTCCTCAGTCGCCCAGGGCGCCCTGGCAGGTATGTTATAGAGAACAAAAACAGAAATAGATCTGTCACCACAGGATTGTTATTCAGTAAATATTAGAGTTGGAGGAAGGTGACAGATCGACAGCTCCAGAGAACGGGATCCTGTTATCAGCTGCACAGGAGCGATGCTGGCAGCAGCGTGGCCAGTTAGCCTCTACTAACAAGCTGCAACACTCCTGGTGAGGAAGGAGCTCGGTCTTCATCTTCCAGGCGGTCCTTGGCCGGTTCTGGCTTTCTCTCAGTCTGAACTCTGCCACCTTCCCACCAGAAAGAACAAACATTTTCGAGAGGGTCTTTGCTGGGGAGCAGGTGGAGATGGTCCTCTCTGAAAGTGTGCACCCCAGCTCACATCTGCCCTGATGCAACAGTTGGCTTTGGGCTCAGCCCAAAGTAACGCAGGGTTGGGGTGATAAGCCAACACTGAGAACCATCCCTTCTAGGCAAGAAGGTTGCAGGGCCTCATGTGGTGGTCCAGAAGGTAAGCAGAAGAGGGACCTTTGAGCACTTCCAGACCAGTCACAAGGGCCATACGTTCCTCCTCCAGCACTCACTACGCCTTGTGCTTGCACAAGAACAGATGAATTGGTGTGACAGAAGTATATGGACTTATTTGAGCCATACCCCAAATATCATCTAGTTCAAGAAAGAAAAATACAAAGCCTGGACTAAACCTAAACATATTTCTCTGCGCTCACCAAGCAGATCCAAGAAAAGCAGAGACCTGCAGGAGTCACCTCTGCTTTCCACATGTTCCATAACTGCCTGCACACCCCAAGGGGTTAGCGTGAGGACACAGCATAAGCTCCCAACCGGCTGCTGCATGACAGTGTAAGTTATGGTTCATCCTCAATGACCTGCTCATCTGCTTGGATCGCCTGTGTCCCAGAGAAAATGAGAAACAGGACATTATTACAGCCATCTCGTATTCCCCGCAAACACTTGCGGAACAAAACACAGACTGGGAGGCGTCAGTCAAGAAATCTCACAGCTCGCTGCTGAGACAGGGCAGGACTGCGAGTTCACATCCAGGGTCACAAGATTGCAGGGCTGAGCAAGGCTAGAAACACCAGCTGAAAACATTTCCCACCTGCAGCGCCTACAACCCAAATTAGAAGGTCCTCCAAGAGAAAGAAAGATGATGGGAAGAAGCAGGAATGGGATGATGTGGGTCTTCCAACCAGGCATGCTGGAGCTACAGCATCTGAGCAATGACCTTCAGGGAGGGATGGAGCAGCCCTGAGCCAGGAGCTATAGAGCAACCACAGCTGGGAAGGAGGTGGCAGCCAGATTGGCTTTTGTTTTATTGATTGTGTTTGCTAAAAAAAGTCAAAGTTATTTTTGACCCGACACTCAAAGCCATGTGGGCAGCATTCTAGAAGAGGTAGAAAAAGACCTGAGTGTTTTCCCAGCAACATGCACAGGCACGATTTTCTGATGACTCAACACTGAGGTATGAGGTCTTGGAGACCCACCCCCCATGGCTAAGCCCCCCAGAAGTGACATTACACTAGACTGTAAATACGACTCCAAAACCCATGTTCCAGCCTCCCAAACAAAGCCCGTGAGCTTCCTGAGCCAGAAATGCTTTAGTGTGTTATTTAACACAGACACACTACACCCATGAAGGGAGAGACAAGAGAAGCAACAGTGGAAATCAATACACATGCACACACTTACGTATAGGATAATCCCCCAACCCAAGAGCTGCTTTACACAGAGTGCAATACAGGGAAACACTGTCGTCTTCAATTAAGTGCATGGGTCAGCAAGGGACTTTGAGTCCTTTTGAGCTGCAGAGACACTTCCCTTCTCATGGACTCCCAGAAATGGTTTTCCCTCCTTTTTTTTCCTCTAATTTTTCAACTTAACAGGAGTTGCATCCTTGCTCCTAGAAGTGGCAAATCAGTCTTGGATCACAGGCACCACAAAGACACACCAGCAAAACCATTTTATCTGGTTCCCTGTTGCTTTGGAAAGAATAGTATAACTTCATGATGGCTAGGTTTGCCTGAAGCCACTTCAGAAACAAAACAGAAACGTATCTTATGCTGAAAGTTCAAGGACTCGAGCTGTGATTGTGAAATGGCTACTGGTTACACAGGAAAGCAAACCAACCAAGGAAACTTCACCCCTAAAACTTAAGTCCCTCTTTATGTCCTTCACTATCTCAATTAGTTCTTCCTCTTTTCCTTCCAGGGTTTTGCTTGCCCTAGAAATTTTATGTCCTCTTAATTGTTGACGAAGACTGAGACCTTTCCTTCTCCTCTGCCTTGGTTCATTAACCTGGCAGGAACAAAGGCGCTGGGCTGACACTCCCAGCCCTTCCCTGGTCCCTGCAGTCAGGCTTTGAGGTCTGAATTACAGTCAGCGGGTTACTCCCTCCTCCCTGCAAATGTCTCTAAATACTTATTCCTGTGGCATTCCTCTGTTATTACTAAGGTAACCTGCTCTCCTGCAAGAGGCAATAGCTTCAAGACCATAGCCTACTTCACAAATCCTGAAGTGTTCATGCATACAGATCCACCTAAACTCATTTCCAACTTCTAATCAAGACCATATGAGATGCATCGCTAACACAGATGAGATTGCTCCCTTTTGGGGGGGCGCGGTGCAGAGAGGGAAGTGGGTATTTGTTTAAATACTCACTTCTTTCTCATATTTCTTGTCTGTTTGGAGGGTCCTGCTGGTCCAGGTCTCCTCGCACTACAGGGTTGCCTTTATTCATGTCAAAGTCCACCTTAGGAGTAGCTCAGTCTCTGCCATCCCAACTTATGCTGAAACGCTCTGCCAGACCTCTCCTGCTCTTCTCATTTCTTATCCACAAGCATTTTATATCCCATTTTCTCTTGTGTCAAAACTGTCTTTGCTTAAGCAGCTCTTTTCCTTCCCCAGCATTTCCTCCTCCCTCCTTCACAAGCGAGAGCCAGACCCACCCACCTATCATTTCTGAGTTACACGAGGCCAGCTCTTCTAAGGCAGCGCGTCTGTACCAAGCAGTGAAGTGCAAGGCAAATTGTCTCAAGTGCCTTGAAGAGACACTAACTCAAATCCCAGAAGTGATGCAGATATATTGCTGAGGCAGAGTCCTGGCAGAGAGGTTATTTTGCTTCTGGTTTCAGACCCAGCACAACTGGCACTCATGCTTGGTGACCTATGCAAGACGGACCACTGTGATGGACAACCACTCTGTTTTATTCATCAGCCTATTTAAGTCCCGTTTTCTTGAATAAGAGTGACCAGAAACACAGAGCAGTCTCCAGGATGTCTCACTTGTACAGCTGCACAAGCTATGTCCCAGTTACACTGGAAACACCTTGACTTGCAGCCTGAGATCATACTGGCCTTTCTCACAGCCCCATCAGCGTGGTGGCTTGTTTTCACCCTGTAACCAGGCACTGCACCAGGCACTTCTACCCACCAGGTCATTTCCAACTGACATGATTTCTTAGCTGGCAGCAAAAGTCTCCTTCATCCTGCTTTGCATTACAGACCCTCATCCTGGTTTTGATGCTGCAGGTCTTCCCCTTGGCCATCCTCATCCCACTCTACGCTCCCACTGTGCCAGCAGGGAAGCCCACAAACACGCTCCTGCCTTTTGGGCCAGTGTCCTCAACAACAGCAGGAGCCAACATCACCTCCAAGGAACCTCAGCAGTTATCTCCTCTTGCAACACCTCACACCACCACTTCTTTACCCAGCTCTTCACCTGCTACGGCTGGGCCATACTGTGTCTTCTCCAGAAAAAAAACAAACACTCAGGATATAATGCAGCAGCCTATTAACCACTCACCACCATGAAGTCACATATTTGCTGAGGAGATAAGTCACCTTTCCAAAGATATGGAGTTAGCCTGACAAACACTAACTTCAGGAGGCCAACCGTGCATAGTTTCTCAGCCTCCATGTACCAACAGCCATACCTTTACAACCTGTTGAAAGCCTTGTAGACCACTGAAGTCAGAAAAATGGTCTTGCATGCTGTGTCCTAGTCAAGAACAAACTCATGAAGCATGACGTCCTGTTTGTCAGCTCCACAGCTCACAAGCATCCTTGTCTCACTCACAGATCCCAGGGCACCATCTGAAGCCAGTAAGGTGGCAGGCATCTTTGCCCCCGCATCACACACACACACACAGAGAGATCAGCTATCTTGTTGACTATATGATCACCAAGTCACAGGGTTTAGGTTTCAGCTGGTCTCTAGAAGTGCCAAGACCTTGCCCACTTGTTGGAAGGGGACCAGTAGCCACCAAACGTGAGGGAACGATGGGTTCTCTCATTCCCAGCTCACCATGCAAGGAGGTATTTGACAACACAGGCTGATGTCACCTTATTGAGACCGCAGAGCAAACCTGCACAGCTCCGTGTGCAGGTCCAGGGTCAATGCAGCAAGGGAAACTGGAATATCCACTGGGATTTAAAGATGGTCAGGCTCATTTTGTCCCACGTGCATAAGGCAGAGGTGAAAAACAGCCTCTTATGCCAATTTACCAAGTGATTAGCTTGAGGCTACTTAATGTGTCTGGCCTTCCTTCACCCTCCTCATACAACATGGGCAATATTTATCTAATCTCTCTCAGTTTTCCAAGAACCATGGTCAATAGGCAAAAAAGGGACTCGATAAGCGCCAAGTATTGTATAGCATGTGCAACCCAAATCTACATCTAGCCCAGACCAGAGAGGAGCGATTTTTTGTCAGGATGCCATCAGCTCCATTCACTGCCAGAGCAGACGACACGTCCCCGTTAGAGCCATGCCATGCAAGTGCCACCTCTCATGTTTGGACACTGGGCAGTGAATAAATTGTGCTCCAGCAAGCAGGCAGCACCCCGACACACACACAATTATATCTATATATTGGAAAGGCAAGCAGAGCATTCGACTCGTCTTTCTTGTAGGGCAGCAGGAAAATTGATTCGTTATCCAGTCGTATTATACCTCGCAATCCAGACAGAAGCATTAGCTTTCAATTACCTGATATGTTTAGCATTATAAACAAACCTCCTGGCACGCCAGCTCCAAACCACATAAATATGAATTTGGTTGCAAGGGGAGAATAGAGGGAAGATGTCTCCTAAAACCCTTGACCAGTAAGACCTGCCTCCTGCAAGCAGAGGTGCTCCAGATGTTCATGGGAAGCCCTGGAGGCTGGAAAATCCACGTCACTGGGGCAGGTCCCACACCTCAGGGGAAAGCACAGCCATGGTGAGGACTGCTGGGTGCTTTTATCCATCCCTCGCACCCCATGCATGGTTGAGGAAGCCATAAAGGAATCAACCATCTTTCACAGTATTATAAGGCACTTATCGCATCCATTTAATAACCAGAGGCACAAATTACTTGATTCCCTCAATATGGAAGTTATAAAAGCGAATTGGTAACTAAACATTAAAGGAAAGTGAAGCTGGATAAAGACTTATAAGGGCAATATTTTCCCCATTTAAAGCATAGGCTTCCCCTTCCCAAAAGCATAAGGAAACCCAGCGGCAGATAAGTTTGCATCGTTAAGGATAATTTGAGGTCAGTGGGAAAAGGAGGGGGGGGAGAAAGCAAATCCAGCTTTGCAGAAACAATTATGAGCATAACCCCACAGTGTAATTGTGATTGGTCAAGGTAATGATCATAAAACACACCACTGCGAACACAGCTCCCTCTGCATTAGCAGTTCTTGCCGAGGCCACGTAGGGATTTGTGGGTGCTGCAGGGGATGTTCTGAGGATACATCTAGTCCCCATCCCATGGGTCCAGCCACATCCAACTCAACAATCCAAGCTGGCCCCTCCAGAAAGGCTGGGAAAAGGAAAAAGCCCCAACTCCTCACTGCCTGGGGAGGGTGTGGGAACGATACAGCCCTGCACAAGCCACAGCAGTGTGGTGTCTCAGCAGCCTTCCTGGAGAAACCCAACGGCTACACACTGCAGGCAACTCACAGGGCATGAGGCATTCAGAAGATGATGTCCCCCATGGGACATCTTTCAGATGAGCCCAGACGAGCTTCACGCTCACCCCAACAGCATCTGCCTGGTCCCAGGTCAGCTAGGAGCAACTGCTAGGTGCAGAAGAGCTGCTACTGCTGCCCTAACAAGACTGCCATGTGAAGACACCCTACTGTGGAAGAATCCCTGAGAAACAGCTTTAAGCTCTGCTGAAACACATGTTTTTTCCAGGCACTACTATTAAGCAATGCTGCCTGGCACCCATAAGGATGCAGAGGAGCTGTACCTAAAGGAGAATGAGAAAGTGCCTGCATTTATAAAACAGACAGCAGTGCCACCATGACCAGGGCCTCACCCTTCACTTTTGTCCCTGAGGACATGAGACCCGCTCACACACCCGTGTTCATGTGTTCATCCATTTCCCCTCTATGACCTCCGCAAGCCTCCAGCTCACTCCAGAGCAGCCGCCACATCCGACACCAGCTCTGGCTGGTGACTTACGGAGCATAGAGCATCCCTTCCAGGGACAATGTGTCAGTATTACTAGAGGACAGCGGGCTGCCTGGCCCCAGCGTGGACAGATTGCTGCAGCACAGAGGAAGCAGTATGTTCCTGTTATTGGACACTACATCCAAGGCTTTTCAGTGCAGGAAGAGTTATACCCAGTCACTTGCTTTCAAAAAGGAAGAAATAGGCGCAAGTGGGACAGCAGAGCTGAAAAAGTGCTGTGGGCACCAGTGCAACTGCCATCACAACAAATGCTCCGCTTAATTTCCCATCACTATTACTCAGCTAGCGCTGGGAGAAACCAGTACTGGGGTCCAGAGCAAGAACTGAGTTGTCCAAAATGACCCCAGAGCTGAAGAAACTTTATTTATCAGACATTAGGAACAGTGCAAAAGCTCCAGGAGGAAACTCTCAAGGGCCGCAACATCTCCTGAACGGGGAGCAGGGTTGGGGGGACGGTGACCCTGAACCCCTCTATGGGTGGGCTGGGCCCTGGCTCCTTGCCTGCCACCGCAGCACCTTTCAGCTGCTGCAGACTCTCTCC
Source organism: Tetrax tetrax (assembly GCA_009806455.1). Classification (NCBI taxonomy): domain Eukaryota; kingdom Metazoa; phylum Chordata; class Aves; order Otidiformes; family Otididae; genus Tetrax; species Tetrax tetrax. The sequence continues at coordinate 41,591 of WHYT01013293.1, forward strand.
CCATCTCTTTCCTGTTGATTGCCTGTCACTGTTGACCCTTGGACAGTCCTGGATATCAATGTCAACCCATGCATGTCAAATCACAATGTATCCCCAAAACAGCCGTGCAGCTGGCTGGAAAAAGAGGGCAACCCAAAAAAAAAAAAAAAAAAAAAAAAAAAAAAACAAAATTCCCCTGGAAGTTTTACACCAAGCACAAACCTCAAGGTGAGGCTTCATGGACCACCAGAGACAAAAAGAGCTCCCATTTTTAGGCACTCCCCAGGCACCTGCCACGCCAAAGGAAAGGATGCTTTTATCCATACGATTTCATATGCAGTGAGAGCCAGCAGCGTGCAGCGTTTTTTGGTCTTTAAAGATCAAACGGCATTTTAGAGAGGAAGCAGCACCCCGGTCAAAATCAGCTTCAGTAATCATATTGTGCCTTATTAAACCCTCCCTGTAACTTCAAACCAGAGGTCAGATTCCCTCGCATTCTGATCTCCAAATAGGTCTGGGGCTTTTCAGAAATTAAAAAAAAAAATATATATATATATATATTTAAAAAAGAATACAGGCAGAGCTGCCAAGCTCTGCTCCAAAGGCAGCTGCATTTCTCTCCTGGAGTGCACAGTGCCTACACACATTAGCAAGACAAGGAGATGTACTAAAGGTATGGGATCACTAAAGCTCAGCTTGGCAAGAATAACTCTTGGTACAGAGTAGTGCCAAAGAGCATATGGTGGTAAGGAGCCCCCCAGAAAGGCTCAGGACCTTGGTGACGAGCAAGACGATGTCCTGATGGACCATATTAGCTCAGCTAGGACCTGAAGGGGAGCGCTGCCAGCCACATGCATTGCACTTTATGCTGTGCTTGAAGACAGGAAAATGGATGGAGGAGGAAAAGGAGAAAATAAAATCTCCCACGAACTGGCTGTTACTGTGATATACCACGCTGGGAATAAGGAGGCAAGCGTGAGAGTCCAGCAAGAGCAGACTTGAAAGCCAAGGATGTGGCTGCACAGGCACCATGGTGGGAGGGGTCTGTGGCCCTTAATCCAGACCCACTGCCTTTCCTGGCCCTGCCCGCTGCCACCCACCCACACAAACCCACAAGCACACTTTCTAAAACCACAGCCTCCACGGGAGCCTAAATTCAGGAGCTTTTTCCATCCACATCAGCTTCATCTCAAATCCTGTTTCAATGTAGCTGCACATTTTTGGGCAGATCCTTCCCAGTGCTCCCGTGCCTGGATCCCGAAAGCAGGACGGAAACCAGAGCTTGGAGCTACAAACCTGGGGTGCCAAAGGGTCCCTCTGCTTCTGCATGGTCACAGCTCGTTAGCAGCCGAATCCAGTGTCCTCCTTCAGTCCCCCATCCCATTTTATCCTCCTCCACTCTCCCGCAGCTTCACCACCCCCATAGCACAGCTCATCCCATTTCCAGCTTTCCCACACACCCCAAACACCGGGAAAGCTGCTGCCAGAGCAAGTGGAGGGTACAGCCAATCTTTCTTGGACTCAGACCCCACTCCCACGAAGCGTTTGTTTTTCCAAACAGCTCCCAAGGAGCCTGAACTTTGATCCTCCAGCGTTTTGGCTCCTCAGATGTTTATGAAGCTCAAACAAGCGGGCAGCAATGCCCAGCTGGTCTGGCCACAGGCCAGCATCCCAGCCGCTCCGCTCGGGATGGCCACGAGCAGAGAGGCTCCAACCTGCGAGATCTGCCAGGGTCCCCAGTACCCTCATGGCACAGCAGATGTGCCTGCCCACCCTGCAAGCTGCTGCCCATAAAACCAAAGGTCCAGGCAAGCGCTCCGTGGAGTTTATTTTGAGCCAACTGCCATGACCCCTGCCCCCAGGCTTGTAAATAAATCACAGACAGCTCTGCCCATCCTCCCCAGCAGCGATGGAGGGGGCTTCTCCAGCATCCACCAGGAGGGCTCAGTCTCCTTCTCCCAAACCAGGAAAAAAAACCCTCCCCTTTTTTCCTCCCCAAGCTTCTCCTACAGACCCACTTACTCCTATTGCAGAGGCGTATGGGCAGAAGCATCACTCAGGAGCAGGGGGATGCACACATCAAGATATGGTGATTCGGAGCTCTAGGCTTCCGAAAATAGCAGCTATTTTGTGGGAAGTCAGCTGGCTCCAAAAAGGAAAAGCTAACCAGCACACCTATAAACATGACATGGGCAGGGAAGGGAAGAAAGGAGAGCAGAGAGGGAACAGACACTTAAAAAGCTCCTCTCCCAATGCTCTACTTTGTTCATATAAATGTGAAAAAAAAAAGCACCTTGCAAAAATGTTATAGGAGAAGACACTCTGACAGACAGAGAGGCTGTTGTGTTTGAGCTAATCCAGCTATGCAAACAGCAAATCTGGGGATGGTTTCTATCTTGTGTCACAGCTCAGTCTGCCTCTATCCTCTAGATAAAGGCATCACTGAATTACAGAGAAGCCTCTGCTCACCCAGCACCTCGACAGAGACCACACTCACAGCCAGGGCTTGCTAGCACTCCAAAACCAGTCACCTCATCCAAGCTCCTGCCCTTTGCTCTCCATGAGCACTTCCTTCACCACGGCCAAAGGTGGGGTGAAACCCTCAAGCTCACGCTATCCAAACATGCTGCTGTTGAGCTGCACTGGCTGGTACTCAAATACATTTTGCTTTACACCAGGAGCAAGGCAAGAGCATACAACTGGAGTTACTGCGGCTTGGCCAACTCATTAACCCAGCACCGGCAACCCCACCCTTCACTAGCAGGCTCTCCTCACACTGTTTGAAGATGTTGTTCATCACCAGGGCTTGAGGGTTTGCATGGAGGTTTAAGGCCACAGCAGTGAAAAGCAATGACACCCAGTCCCAGCTGAGCCGTGGCAGCCCACGCTGCCCCTCTCCATAGCCCAAGGCCATGTCCCCTCAGAGGAGACATGAGCATAGACGTGATGAGCCTGAGAGCTTGGTGCTCCTGCAAACGAGTCTCCTATTTCTGAAGTAGGCTGGATTTAAAATGACAGGTATAAAATCTCACCAGAGCATTTGAGGGATCCAGAACTGAGGTCCTGCTCAGTTGTAATTGCGGAGAGGTAGCAACCAAGGAAGCCAAGTTGCATCCCCTGACAGCACCTGCCCTTTCACAACTTGGGTTGAAGATGTATTTAACAGGACACATCTTCTTGGCACTGATTAGGGTCATGGAGTAATTTCAAGGCCAGAAAGCAGATCATCAGATAAAGTCCTTCCAGGGAGATTCTGTTGTTGTTGTTGGATTTTTACTTTTTTCCAAAGAATCACTCAAACTTTGTTTCTGCTCCTGGGCAGCTGGAGAGCCAGAAGGGTCCCAGCGCCAGCCCAACCTCAGAGCAAACTACGTGAGCCCAGAGAGTTACCAGTGAAGGGAAGCTCATTCCACACAAAGAATACGGACATTGTCTGCCGCCAGCCCCGGGCAGCCCACCGGGGAGCACGCTGGCTCGCTCGCAGCCCGCAGCAGCTGGGGCCTGAGACCTCGTGCCGCATGCCAGGCTGGAGCTTACCGGGGACGGCAGCTGGTGGGGCACAGCCCTCTGGCACGCCAGCTTCTTCTCCCTCTGTGGATATTGCAATGGGACAATGTGACAGAGAAGGGCTGCCTTCGTACTCCCTCCTTCTCTGCAGCAGGAGGGCTGGGACCAGGTGTCACCAGCCTACATGGTTGGCACCAACCCATCAATATGCCCTCAACCACAGCCTCCCCACACCAGCCTTGCACCAAACTTGCAGGATGCCCACCAAGACACCTTTGGGCTTGCCAGGCAACCAGCAGACCTGCCCAAAGCCCCACTGGCAGCCCTGAACCTCAAGACACCATCAAACCACAGACACCTCCCAACAGCACTGGGTCAAGCAACTCTCCAGTTTCTCCTGCTGCAAGGCCAACGCCCGGATTCAGCCTCTGGGACAGTACACACAGGGTCACTGTGCCAGGCTTGTGCCTGACACTGCATTCCCAAAGCTTTCCACCCCGGAAGCATAATTTACAGCCCTTCCAGCTGGCTCCCAGCGAGGGCAGGAGGCAGAGGAGAAGGCAGCAGGGTGGAACCAGAGGGGAGCCCCAGGCTTGGAGCCAGAGCAGCGCTGGGATGCTCACGGGCAGAAGCTGCAGCTTCCTCTCACAGGGCAATGGGCCCTATGGGAAAGCAGGGGCAGGTGAAAGGCATCACCAGCTCCCACCCGAGCTGACACAGCCCTTAGTACCGCTGGAATCACCTCACCAGCAACAAGCATAGCAATGCCACCAGCTTGGAAAATCACCTTGTGCACCGGTACCTGCAGCATCCTCCGCAGCTCCCCTAAGAACTGCAGTACACGTCGCCTCCACGCAACGTGGCCCCACACACTCCTGCCCCTTCCCCAGCCCCAAAGCCCCAGCACTGCTGCCCCACAAGGGCATCCCAGCCCTCCCGAGCAGCACGGTGCAGGCACCAGCTCCAGCTTCCGTATTTCAGGTGGTGAGAGCATCAGGGCTGCTTGTAGGCTGCCTGGCCACAAGGTCCCACACAAATACACCGAGACAGGGAACCTCTCCCGGGTGAGAAGCAATACGCAACGCCCACGCACGGACCAACAGCTTCTGCCCATGACGGTTTTCAGCTGGGTTGTTTTTGGTTTTTCACATCTTTCCCCTATCTCCCCTTTGAAAAAGCCCGTAGTTGCTATGGAAATAGTCTCATCAGTATGGGTGGAGCATAGCAGTACCAGCTAGAACTCCCTGTGGCTCCCAGTCGAGACCAGTGCCTAGGAACTGGCAGCACTGGAGGTTATCTCAAGCTGCACAGGGGATGCCCTGAGCTTAAAGCAGTGCTTGGCAGTGACAGGTGAGTGAGATCCATCTGGGAGTCAAGCACAGGGACCTGCAATTCACCTAGGGATAAACCAGGGGAAAAAAAAAAAATAATAATTGAGACATCCTCACACTGGCTAAGGGACGAGAGGGTTATAAACAGCAGAAAGCCGCCATTGCCCCTAGAGATACCCTTGCTGCGAGAAGGAGGTGGCAGGAGCAGAGCTGAGCTCTGGCACTGACCCTGGTTCAATGCACCCCTCTGGGGAGGCTTCTGCCCCTCTCTGCTCCCACCTCTGATAGCAAGCTAATAAGCAAGCAAGGTGCAGATGGCAACAGCCAAATGCTGTGAAGAGGGGTGGAGAGCAGAGCGAGAATCTTTCTCATGCGGCAAAGAGACCAGCGTGTGGGGCAATGCTATGTGTCCCAATGGACCCCCCTTCACCCACCGAGCTGCCCCCTCCCATCTGAGGGCTGTGGCTGCAGACCACTCAGATTTTACACCGTGAGAGGATTCCTTGCTGAAAACTCTGGCAGGGGCTTTGCAGGCAACAGATCATCCTTTGCCACTGGAGCTTGAAGCAAGGTTCCCGGGCACCAGAGACCAGCTGGGTGGGAAATGTCTTCTTCATAGGAGTGGACAGCAGGCCGGCAGCGCTCAGTGCACGCGGAGGTGCTACTGCCGTGCTGGCAGAGGCAGCGCATCTGGCATTGACCCTGGATTTAGGACAAGTGCTAGGGACCCGTCTCCATCACACCACCCATCTGGGAGAGAGGACATGACACCCTGTAAACAGCACGGAGCCCGTGCACACCACCTCCAGCCTCCAGCCATGCTCAGTAGCTGTATTCAAGCTGCTGGTGTCCATCACCTTGTCACCAGCTGCAGTTCATGACAAATGGCAGCTCCTCTTGCAATGACAGCAGCTCTCCCAGCTGCAGGATGCAAAGGCAGGTGTCTGCCACTGCTGAGGGCTGTCTCCAGCCATTCCCATCGTGAGATCACTTCATAAATGGCAGTTTAACCCTGATGCATCCTGCTGACACAGCAACGAGCTTCTGAGCTGTGTGGTGGACAGCCACATCACCAAACCCTTGTCAGCAATCATCATGGACTACCACATGTGAAACTCCTGTCGCAACATCATTGCACCCTTGGCAATGAGCAGGCTACAGATGTTTCCCCAGCCATTTGTCTCCTACAGCAGACATTTTCCTCCATTCAATATTTATGCCACCATGCAGATCTCACCAAGCTTCGCCATCCTCCCCCACCAGGGCTGTCACACAGCACATCCCACCCTCTGCTCTCGGTCCTGCCGGCAAAGGGGGAAGCATACGGGCAGCACCACCACAGCACCGTGAGGCACTACAGAAAATCCAATCAAGCAGACATGTTACTGGTACCAGGGTGGATCCCAGCACAGCATGGAGCATTGCTGGATCCTGCCAGACCTTACAGGTGCACAAGCCTAATTAAAAGTCTAAATAACAGTTTGCATCATCAAACTGCAAGGGGCACATCTGCCTCAGGAGCCATCCACGTCTTCAGTCTTGCTAGATCCTGAATGCTTTCCCAAAATAATAGAATCATGAAGGCTGGAAAAGACCTCTAAGATCATCAAGTCTGTCAACCTAACACCATCATGCCTACTAAATAATGTCCTGACGTGCCACATCCTGAGTGCTCTCCCAGGCCCCTTTCTGCTGAGCAGCTTTCCAGCCACTCTTTCCCAAGCCTGTAGCGTTGCGTGGGGTTGTTGTGACTGAAGTGCAAGACCCAGCACTTGGCCTTTTTGAACCTCATATGATTCACCTCAGCCCATCAGTCCAGCTTGCCCAGGTCCCTCTGCAGAGCCTTCCTACCCTCAAGCAGATTGACACTTCTGTCCAATTTGGTGTCACCTGCAAACTTACTGAGGGAGCTCTCAAGCCCCTCATCCAGATCGTTGATAAAGATATTAAACAAGACTGGCCCCAAAACTGAGCCCTGGGGAACACCGCCTGTAACCAGTCACCAACTGGATTTAACACCGTTCACCACAACTCTCTGAGGTCAGCCATCCAAAAAGATGCCCTCAAGAGAGGACAGGCTTGAGCTGTTACTGAGTCATCCGGGCTTGGTCAGAGACGCTGCAAAAGGAGTCTGCACTCCAGCAACTGTCCTTTCCCATCCAGATTTAGCAGAGTCAAGGCCTAAAGCACAAAGTACCAGCCAAAATGCTTCCTACTCCCCCCATTTTGTCCCATACCCAGGGAACACAGTCTCTCTTGCTCCCTACTGGCAGAAATCTCATTGCGCCAGCCCACAATGGGGAGCTGTTTTTGGAAGAAGCTTCATGCAAAGCTGTCTACAAAGCAAAGAATCTCCACAAAGCAACAGAGAGGCCTGAACTGGCCCCACAAGAACCAGGGACAGCAAACCCAGGCTTGAGCTGGGGTGCAACCAGCCATTTGTGACACTGCCACCTCCATCTCACGATGCTAAACCAGCAAGCATCACTATCCCTCATGCAACATCCCCAAAGGTGTGGGTAACAGACCGTGCAGTTCACACTCCTGCAGCCCTTTTTCCTCTTGTGACCAAAAGGCAACCCCAGCGATGGAGCAGGGACCACCCCATACCACACAAAACTAAAGCACAGATGAGAAAACAACTTATCCCTCATCATACAGCAAACCTTTCAGCACATCTTAAGATGCAAATCTCCCAATATCCACCTTTTCACTGTCTGTACCCCAACCCAGGGGCCCCCATCAAAATCCCAGCAGCAGGGATGAGGGATGCTTTGACAAGGCTGGGTCAGCCCTAGGGATTGCTGCTACCAGGTGGATGCTGCTACCAGGCAGCACAGCAGTATTTTGGAGCTGGCCCGTGGGGAGGACGCCCAGGTGGCTGCCTGGGTGCACCTCAGCTGCACCCCACAGCACCCCGAGATGCCCAGCGGAGAGCTGCTCACAGTACCCAGTGCCTGCATAGCAGCACAGCGCCTCAAATAAAACCTCCCCACAGCCAACACAGTGAATAAGATTACAACAAATATAAACTAATGATACAGCTGTCAAGACAGATTAGACTGCACAGTGTAAAAAATTGCAGGGCTGTTTAGTCACAACAATATAAGATTAATTTATCAATACAGCTTATGTGGCACTGGAGAGATAGCAAATTGAATAAGTGAATCTTTTCTACACCTTGCTTAAGGAGGGAGTTTCAGACCAACGGGCTCATGGGTCTGGATGCTGGTGAGGATCCACAGGCTGGGATCAACCGACGAGGCTGGTTTGATACAGCCCAGGGGGGTCTGCACTCCCATCGCAGGCTTGGGGGACAGGCACGCGTGCCACCCACACGCATGGCTCTGCACCCACACGCTCCAAAAGGTGCCCATCCCTCTGTAGTACCAAGCTAGAGAGGGATGCTGCTAAATCAAGATGTCCAGAAGCTGTTGCTGCAGGCAGGAACCTCCCAGATCCCTTTCCACAAGCTCTTCCAAGTCCAGCATTACAGGACTCGAGCCATTTGTGTCATCTCACCTTTAATCTCCATTCCAGTTACAGCATGCGCATGTTTCCGCACACACAGCAATCAGAGGCAGCCATCCACCGTGGTAACGTATGCAAAAATATGCACAGCCACCTCCACCCTTTGCAGGCTAAGCCCCATCAGACCCAGGCAAGCTTGCAGATCTGAGACCATCTCTCAAGAGTGCCCAAAAAAGCAAGAATCCAACCGACAGGTCCTTGGAAGATGCTTCCCTATTCATCCCACAGCTTCTGCCCGAAGACTACAACATCCCCAGCGGGCTCGTATCATTTCAGATCTCTCACACGTTGCCATCTGTGGGTTAAAAATGTGCAAGTAAATAAATAGCTACAGCGATAATGAGCCAAGGTTTCGATCTGCGAAGGTGAGAGCACAGCGGCAGCCGCCTATATGAAGGAAGCGCCCGTTTCTATAAATATTGAAATCCGGTAATTATCATCATTAGAACTAGTTGTGATTTAGCCGTAGCTCAATCCCAACAAGTAAGAATGGCATTTATTTGCCACAATTAGAACAGCTAAAAATACTTCCCAAACTGTGCCTGGTTCAGCCCTGTCCTGCTGCCCCCGCAGTAGGCTCATTGCTTGAGGAAATGCAAAGGGGGGACCACTTGAAGGACCACGGTGGGGGTGAAGAAACCCCGCGCTCCTCCAGGGAGAGGAGGTCAGTAACACAAGACCACTCCATCTTCTAGTAGCCCTTCCCAATGCCTCTCCACAGCTTTCTCCCTAACTGTGCTTCAGCCCAGCTAACTCCTGCCCCACCACCAGTGCAAAGTAGCTGCTCCTTACACAGAGTCCCAGTTAGAAAGCTGCCTTTCCTCTACTGAAATTTATTTGCAGTTGAATCAAAAGGCACAGAATTGCTTGAAAGGGCTGGCTCACCCAAGTCATCCAGCTGGCAGTGGAGGGCAATGGTCCTGGTAGCACCCAATTGATCTGAAATAGCCATCCTGATGGACTCAGTTTCTTCCTCTCCTGGGAACCGTCAAGACCCTCCACACACTCAGCATCTCTTCCAGGCCCCAAGAAAGCACTTAAGGACTGCAAGAGCATGCCAGACAGGCAGACATCTTCATGGATGAACTTGCTGGAAGACCTCATCCTTCCTGACCTCAATGGCCAGGGATCAACCCTCTCATATAAAAGCCTGCAAAGGGCATCAAACTCTCCTGCCCTACCTCTGCAAGGTGGCCAGGGGGCCACCACCTCTCCATGAATCTTTAAACACACAGGGACTCAGTCATCCTCACATCTGCACCACAGCTGCCACCAGCAGTTTCCCAGCCTTTTCCCTGCTGACAAATAAACACCTACGAGGTGCAGACAGATATTGCAGAAGGCAGCATCTCAAGGTGGCTATAATCACCTCTCAGCTTCCCAATCAAGGATCTGACCCAGGAAAATCCCCGTCTACTAACCCAGATCACTCAGGGCCGTCTCCTCGGGCTTGCTCCGAGACGCAAGATTTTCCCTGAGGAAACGTGCCCCGCTCCCCCGGTCAGGGATGTTCTGTCTGACAGTCACGGTGAATATTTTCCCCCACTTATTCGATAATATCTGGAAAGGGCCGTGAAATGGGAAGCTTAGCCATTCTCTGCTGCGCGGGGGTGAAGGCGCTGAGGTGCTCGCTGCCAGGTCCCAACTACAGCCCAAATATTCATCCTGGCCCCACAGGCCACCACCTGCTCCTCCCCGAAATGCCTCCAGCCCTGGGACTTTCTCAGCCCCCACCTCCCTCCAGGGGTAACCTGACCCCTCCAATGGCATTTTTCCCCCCATTTCTTGACTCAGAACTCTTTCTAGTTTGTCAATATTCCCCATAATAAGGTACCTCAAACTGAGGCCACATTCCTGGGGTTTTTTATTATTATTGGAGTTTTCTGTTGTTTTGGGACCTTTTTCTTACAAAAAAAAAAAAAAAAAAAAAAAAAAAA
>WHYT01013293.1:77286-90659 GCA_009806455.1 Tetrax tetrax
AGGCACAGGCTCCAACAACACCCTCCAGCTTGCACCCAGCTGGCTGCAGCCCAGGAGCTGAAGATGACAGCCCAGCCGTGTCCTGCTTCCAACACCAGGATGACCTTCCCCACAAACAGCCAGGCAGAATGTCCTCCACCAACTCCTGCCCGTGAGTGAGTCCCAGGGGAGCTGCTGGGAGGGATTAACTGGCCCTGGGGCAGCTGCCCTCCATCACTGCACCTTCCCCCTTCTTCCATCCCACCCAGCTTCACCAGGGCTCGGGATTTACACAGGCAGAGCAAGGGGGGTTGGCAGCAGAAAACTGATGAGGACAGAGGATTTATAGGCAAGGGCCAGTTTCAGGGGAGGTGGAGCAAAGCAGAGGGTGATTTACAGGGTCAGCAGCAATTTACACAGCAGGTAGCACCCAGGAGGCAAGGATTTACAGGGGCAGGGGAGAAGTACTGATTATGGGTGTTTATTAGGAAATGAGTGTCTCCTTCCCCCGACCGCTGTGACCCAGGGAGGGGTGCAAGAGCAGATGGATTTGCTACGAGCCTCCCCCTTGCTCTGGAGGTCACGGACAGGCCAGCATTGGGGAGTCTCCCTGTCCCAGCGCTGCTACAGGCTGTAGCTGGCTTCTGCTTGGCCATAGCACCCTCAGGGTAGTTTCAGTGTGTCCCTGTCCTGCCACCACCCCAGGGCAGCACTCCAAGGCCAGGCTCTGTGGTCAGCCCCTCCAGGGAGGCTACAAATAGCAAAGCCTCGGACACCTCCTCAGCCTAGAAGCCCTCCTGGGAAGCCCCACAGCCCCTTCCTGCCAGGGTCAGATGCAGCCCATCTGCTGGCAATGCAGCAGCATTTCTCCTGATGCCAAGGCTCCTCGCTGCTGCTGAGATGGAGCTGCTAGGCTGGCGACGGGCGGGCAGGAGTGACGGTCTGCCGTCCCTCCGTCCCAGGGCTGCCAGCACACACACGAGTCACATCACCCAGCCTCCAGTCTCATTTTCCAGCTGCTTCTGGCACCCAGCAGCAGCCAGGCTCTGGGGTCAGCCCCACATGCGCAACCCTGAGCACATCAGTTTGGGCAAGCAGGTCCCTTCCCTCCACCACCGCATCTTCCCCTCCACTCCTGAACTGCAGCAGGGCTGGTGGGGGATGCACACCTCAAGTGCATGGTGCAAACACGAGTGACAGCATGTTTGGGTCTCCAGCTTTCACAAACCTCCCAGCCCAGGCTCATACTTGCAGCATCCCTGAGCTGGCAGATGCCAGGCTGGGCATGGAGATGTGCAGGTGATGCCTGACCATGGTCACACTGCCAGGCATTAACCTAAAGGGTTGCACGTAGAGTTAAAAAAAAAAAAAAAGTAAGGAAATATACAGGAAAAGTTGTCCTGGCACCAAGACTCTGGTTGCCACTCCACCACATTGTGACATCCTCCCATGGCCCCTACATGACATGCCAACGCACATCTTACATGCTTCTACATTTACTCCCAAAAAAAAGACACCAGGTCTGGTTTGCAGCACAAACGGTGGAGAGGTTGGTCCTAGAAGAGCCTAAGAAAGGGAATTCACTCAGACATTTCATCTGTCTCATTCTCCAGACAGTCCCCAGACACCCTATGTTGCACCAGATACAAGGAGACCACATGCTTAATAAATACAGTCCCTGGAGGGGACACCAAATTTCTCACAGAGCTGGATTGCCAAGCACTGGGGTGCAGTAGACCAGAGGCCACTGCAGAGGGAGGGAGGGGAAGGGCTCCAAGCATTGACCGCAGCCACCCACGAAAGCATCGAGCACTGCCCAGACCCAGCATGGCATAAACGTGATGAAAATAAAGTTGTGAGCAGCCTACACAAGGCAAGAGAATAAGTTTCTTGCCTTTAGTTTAGAAAAATGGCAGCTTCGCACTGCAGATGGGTTATGAGCCACACTGGCCAATATCTCTACACTTAATGGCTCCGATAACATCCCATCACTCATCAGTGAGGGCTCACTCCCAGCACAGCCCAGCTAGTCCTGCAGCTCCCCAGGGTCATCTCCCCCGCAGAGAAACACAGGCACACACAAGCACCAGGGCATCACCAGAACAAGCTGCTTCTCCTCTCCATGTAAAACTTCCAGAGGCACGACAACAGCATCCAGCTACACACCGTCCCTGAACAAACACTCGTACACACATCTTCACCCGAACCACAGGCAGCAGCAATGCCATTGCCCCCACCCTGCTACCCCGAAGTTTGACTAAAGCTCAGGAGTATCTTTGCTTTTATAAATCTCTGCCTTTTAATAATGGCTTCAAGGCTCAAAGAAAAAAAAAAAAAAAGGCCCATTAAACTCACTGAATAAGTTAATGGGGCAGAGAGAATCCATTTCAAAGCCACCCCAGGCTATTTTCCTCTGGAGCTAAAGCCCGAATAAGCAAAAAGGAAAAATTAAAACTGTAGAGTGCTTTGCCAATAAATAACCCCCAGAGTAATCCGCTACCAGGCAGGCCTCCATTTGCAGAGATAATAGGATGCAGATCAGTTGCAAACCACCCCCCCCTTGCAGGGACCACCACCTCTTGATTGCAATTAGCCATGCCATGGCAGGAACCTTCATCTCCTTCTTACCCCCTTCATCTCCTCACTGTCCCCTTCCATCCACCTGGGCAGGCGGAGGATGACACATCCCACAAAGAATTCCCTAAATCCAGCAACTTGGCTCTGCAATTCCCCAACAACTATGCCCTGAGTGCACATTCCCGCTTTTCCCCAGCCCTCCTCTCTGTTCATGCTCCTTCACCCCTGTCTTCTCCCTCTCCTTCACCAGCAGCACTGTGAGTCGGTCCCTCGCCCATCAACCAGAGCCCACACACAGCAGCTCCTCCTCAAACACTTAAAAAACAACTGCATGTCCCAAAGAGGGGGAAAAAAAAATTAATAAAAATCCCTGTTTGTAAATGTTGATCCCGCTAGATGCAGTTTGTTTACTATTTAATATTTAAAGATGCTAGTTAAGTCTCTGAATAAATAAATCTATGTTACCCGTGCCTGTTGGAAAGCAGGGATCCTTTCCCGGGGACCAGGGCACCCCAGAGCACATTGGGTGCTGGGCAGCCTGCCCAAGGCTGAGGACAAGCCCAGGGGCAAAGCCTGAGGATCCCACCACCATCTTTCCTGGAAGGGAGAGCTTGTCTGCAACACAAAGCAACACCAGGCACAGCCCAGACCGGGGATATCGGGAACTTTGGCCATTGAGACCCAGAGGAGAATACAGGCAGGGCAAGGCACAAAGAGGAGGATTTCCAGGCAGGGTTGCCCAAAGCATTGCCTTTTGGCCCCGGAATGGGATCTCAGCTGCAACTGAGGAGCTACAGGCTTGTGCTCCCGTGGGTCATAGTATCAACCCACAAAGTGCTGGGGGGACACAAAGGCACCAGCACACATTGCCACAGCCCACCACTGAGCAGGCAGCCAGGTCTGCTCTGGGACCTGCCACAAGCACCCACCTCCCTCCCAGTTGCACCCCTTCCCAGAGCCAGAGCAAGAAACGCACACAGCTTCGTACCTGAGAGTATCCCAGCTTCAGCTCCTCTTCCCAAAACCAATGCTGCAGCATCTCACAAGGAGCACAGCAACCACACCTGCCTCACCCACAAATCCCAGCATCCCTCGGTGCCCACACCTCAGCTCTCCCACCTGATACCTTTTCAGCCTCATTAGGCTCTGCCTCTCCCAAATCTGTTCCAGCTGTACTGTGCACCTTGCTGTTAACCCCCTGGGTGCCAGGCTCCACAGAGCTCCCTGTTGTACAGGCTCCCTCTCTGCCCAGCCAACATCCCTGCACCACAGAGCCCTGCGCGCACTCCCTGAGCTCGGGTTTTGCTCTGATGCCCCTGAGGACACCCACCAGCATCTGCCCCGACCTGAAATGAGGGGCACAGAACTCACCAAGGGAGCACCAGGTTGCTGCCCCGATGCTGACCCGGCTATGTGCTACTCTGCCCTCCCTGCTGTGGAGCCTGGGACAGCTCGTGAGAACGCTGGCAGCACAAATGTTCAGAGCCCATGTGAGGCTCAAACTAGGAAACAGTCCCAGTAACACTCAGCTTCTCTTAACTGGCACAAGGAGAGCCCCAAGAGGACAAGAAAGCTCTCCAAGAATTCCCTGCATCCTTCCCTGGAGCCCTGGGATCCCAAGGTCATTCATCCTTGACCCAGTGTCCTCCTGAACTTTGCTTGCTCCCCAGGCTGCTCAGCTGCAGCCACCATGTGACTTGGTGGCTTTCAGCTCACTTGTCCTGGGATATATTTTGGCTGGGAGAACACAGGCATGGCAGGTGACAGCCAAAACCAGGACCTGCATCATTGCCCCAGGAGCACTCAGCCACATCCAAGAGGTTTGGGGGACAAGAGAGATCCTTCCAGCCACATGAGTCACAGAGCTCCCTAGAGGCAATCCCATCTGTACCAGGATGGACACGAGGGATGCCCAAGCTGCTCTTGCCTATCTGGGTTAGAAGCAGGCAAAAGGAGGGCTGTGGTCCAGGAGAGGGGCAGGAGGCCCAAGGGAGCATCTGCACAGCTGGATCACAGACCAGAGAGTCACAGCTCCTGGTTCCCAGCCCAGGTCACTGCACAGCATCTCCATGGAGAGTGTGGGATGGGGAATGAGGCCAGAGCTGCTCCAGGAGCAGAAGGAAGGTCAGCAGCTGGAGGTACCCAGGCTCTCCCCTGTGAGCTGCTTGTCTCAGCAGGGTCAGGAGGTACAGCCTGGCATCGCTGCAGCCCAGCTGAGCACTCATGTTCCTAATTTATCCTGGCAAAACCCTGAGCATGCAGGGTCCTCAGCAGCACCCGGATTCCCAGCATCTGAGCATTTCCACATTAACATTTCCTAGTGGGAACCACCTGGGGAGAGCTAGTTAATGGATAGCCTTGCTCAACCCAGGAGGACAGGGATTTCACCATGCTCACATCTGCTGCTGCTCACATCTGCTGCTACTCACTTAGCCCCCAGGGACAGTGCAGGGCAGCCAGCAAAGGCACCAGTGCCCTGTGCCATCCCTGGCACAACTGAGCCCAGCACAGAGCCATAGGAAGGCTGCAGGGAAGGGGCTGCACGGGGATGGCACCTGTGCTCAACCTCTCCCTACATCCTCCCCTGGAGCCCCGGGATCCCAAGGTCATTCAGTTGTCACTGCAACAAGCACCCAGGTCAAGGATGAGCATCCCAAGCCACTCATCTGTGCTATCACACAGCACACTCCCTTGGGAATCCTCCCGACCTCTCTGCTCTACTGCTGGGACTTCTGTTTTTAACTAAATAAGCATTTTTCCTTTCTGCCTAGGCAAATGGAAGCTGTGAGAAGGCAAAGGTGGAGGTGATGGCACATGCTGGAGGAGGGGGTACGGGATGGGGACAGGCACTAACAGGCTCCATTGTCTCCTACACCAGAGCATTGGATGGTATCTGGAGGAAAGCTGGCTGCACACATGGTTCTGGCTTCTCCTTCAGCTCCCCAGCTGCTATGTCACATGAAAACAAGCTAAAATTACAGCACGTATTTTCCTGGTGGTACTCTTGGAGGCAAGCAGGGGCCAGGTCTCACACATAGAGTGACAGGGCAGGACCCCCAGCCCCACAGTGTCTGGAAACAGGGTGGTACATGGAGGATGGAGATGCACAAGGGCACAGGCAGCAGGGCTGGTGGAGGAGTTCTGATAACTGGGCACTGACTCCACTGCAGTCTTCCAAGGGGAGTCCGGAGAGATTTTAATCTGCTTTTCTTAAACAAAAAATGAAGCCCAAGCCCCAAGCAATATCACTGCTCTAACCCACACCCATCACTCACTCCCCAACGCATGGCCACCCCAATGCCACGATGCTGGGGACCCATTTGCTGTTGCATTGCAGGACCACTGGGTGTCACAGCCCTTCCACCACGCTGGCAGCGCATGGCAATCACTGGAAACGAAATAACCAGCCCATCTTGGGCCCATCTGCCAGGGACAATGAGATATCCCTCAGGAGCTGCACATGAAGGATGCTGCAGGGTCAAAACCAGCTTTTACCACCACTAGCCCTTTCCTCAGGGAAAGCACCAGCTCTTCTCAGCTTCCCTTGGAGAAGGACATGTGGCCTCTTTAGCCCTCCAACCTCCATCCAACCTCTACAGCAAAGGGTTAATCAGAGAAGCAAAGAGCATGGAAGTCACCCCAGAGGCAACAGGAGGGAGCTTTCACTCTCTCACCTCTACATCCAGGATTTCTCTGGGGACACTTTCCTCAGGTGTTCCTCAGGACCAATGTTATAGCCTTGTTTACCCCCTTCTCCATGCTTGGCCTCTCCTTAAACCCTGGCCAAAGCTGAGCTGAAGGGTCTCCATCCCCACTCAGCTGCTCACAGGCCCATTACACAGCTGCTCCGTGCCTCAGTTTCCCCATCAGTAAAACGGGCAGAGCTGTAAGGGGCTTCCTCACAGATCACACACAGCCACAAGCTGTGGACATGGACAGCAGCACACCACCGCGATCAGGCATCTCAAACCCAGAAACACCTTCCCACAGTACCCACCCCGGCTGTGTCAACACCTTCCAAAAAAAGCTGCAAATCCCTTCAATTCGCAGACGGGCTGGGGCTGCGTGGGTCTAAGAGCTGCCTGGGTCAGGTAAGTGGTACCTGGGGATGCACGGACCACATCCTCCCACAGCACCCCAGCGCCGTGACCCAGCACCCAGCCAGATCCCGTCTGACACGGCGGGGTGCCCAGCTGGGAGCCCACCGAGAGGGGTACAGCACGAACACCCCAGAGCAAAGGCTCCTCTCCCACACAACATGCATCGCTGTGTCAGCAAGCGGAGACCTGACCCACCCGCGCCCCAGGTGTCACCGCTCCCGATACCACCGGCCCGGTTTGACTCCCGGCTCCATCCCCGGACTCGCCCGTGACCGGCTGTCTGGCGCTGCCGCTTGCCCTCTAGCGGCACAGGCACCCTCAAACCGGGGGAGGAGAGGAGAGCGTGAGAAGAGAGGGGACCCGGGGCTGAGCCGGGCTCCGGCTGCCCCTGGAAGGGGGCACAGGGCAGAGGCTCGGTCGGGGCTGGGGGTTACGGCACATCCGCGGAGCCGCCCACCCACAAGCGATCCCGCACAAACAGCCTCCGTCTCCAGAGTGGCCTCACCACACTGGGATGTGAACGCAGGGACTGGTCCAGTGGTCCTGGTGCTGTGCGCGTGATGTTCCGGGACGCAGAGCAAGTTCCGGGACAAGGCAACGGTAGGGTGCTGGTCCTCATCTCAAAGCCCCCACAACATCCAACCACCGCACACGAACTGCAGCCTCTGAACAGCAAACTCACCCTGGCAGGGGTTTTGCTGTGCATCCCTGGCTGCCAAGGGGAGAGTTAAGAGGATTTGGGGGAGACCAGAGCCCACACGTCACTGTCAAACACACCTGCTTAGAAAGCACCTACACAACCTGCTGAAAGCTCCGCTGCAGGAAACCCAAAGCTCAAAATTACTGCTATTGCACAGCGCCTGGTAAATAATACAGCAAGTTACGAGCATTATTAATGCTCACTCTCAGAAGCCTGGCAGGCTCAGGGGCTGGTCACTCCCCACATGACTGCAGCCCCCCCCTTGAATGGGATGCACCAGATCCATCCATAAATTCATGGCCAACACCTAGCACGGGCACTGCGCTGAGGACAAGCCAGTGCCCCAGGACAGCAGCAGGCAGCGTCACTGAGCACAACATACCCGGAGGGCTCCCCAAGGGTGATCCCATGGCCTGTTCAGGGGGTTCACCGAAAGAATCCAGTAATGCTGGGTGCATGGGTGGTTACAGGCCTTTGGGAGACCACCAGCAGCTTCATGCCAAAGCATGTGAAGGTGTCACTCCACAGAAGTGAGCTGATAGGGTAGAGCAGACCCACAGAGCTTTCCCTAACCAAGCTCCACAAAAGTCCCTAGCCAGAGGCAGAACACATCTCCAACCCCAAAGGGCAGCAAGGCAGGTCCTTCCTCAGTCTCTTCCCCTCCGTCTCTGCTTCTCCCAGCTATAAAACACCTATCCAAACCTGAAGCATCCCCATCTCACCTCTCCAAGCCCAGGGAGACAAGCCAACAGGCAGAGCTGGCCTAGACCTCCTCAAACCCTGCAGGAGATGAGGGATGGGGAGATGTCACATGCAGTTTGAAACCATTCGAGTCACCAGCTCCTTCTGTCCAGGCAGCAGCTCAGGCCCCATGTTTACCTCAGAAAAAAAAAACCCTGGGAAGTCCTGGCAGGCACCAAAATTGTCTCCTCCCCAGAGAAAAAGCAGGGGAGGGCCATCAGCAGAGCCAGGCACTGCAGAGATGGCTGGGGAACACTTGGGGACCCCAGAGGGATCAGGCACAAGAGAAGCAGAGATGCCAGCAGACTCTGGCACGGAAAGGCAAGTGACTCAATCCAGCAGGAATCCTGTGTCCCAGACAAACCAAGGCTGTAACCCTCAGGTGCCTGCTGTCCTCTGCTCAGTGTTAGCTCTGTTGCTGCTGGGAAATCAGAGCTGAGACCTGGCCCTGACAGCCAGCTCCTCCAAAAAACACCTTTTATAGCACATCTACCCCAAATCCTTCTGCTCTGCCCTCACACATCGCCTGGATGGCTGCAGAAGTACGGGAAGACCCAGACATCACCCATGCCAGAAAAATACCTCCCTCCAGGACTGGTCAAGCAGCGAGAAAGACCATAAAAGCAGGGCAAGGAGCCAACAGCCAGCCCAGAGGATGCACCCAGCCCTGGGTGCCCCTGGTGCAAGTTCAGCTACTCTGGTGTACAGGGCAGCACCCACCATGGACCCGATCCCCTGATGCAAGAGGGACAATATGGGGACAGTCAGGATGGGTGCTCCCAGCTTAGGGCAACTCTGGAGCTTCAAGATCATATCTCAGCCCACATCCTTGCCCCAAACACCTCTGCACCCTCTTCTGTCCTCACAGCCTCGTGCTGCACCCACCTCCCCTTTCCTAACATGCTTCAGGATAGTCACTCTGCATAAACAAGAGCCTGCAAAACAAAGCTGGATTGAATTAGAGACATTTTGAATGGTCTCTGCAGCAGCCAAAGCCTCCAGGACCAGGAGATGGGAGGAACAACAGGATGGGAGGCTTTGGAAACGCAGAGCCCTTCGTCTCCAGAGAGCAGCAGCACACGAGGCACACTGGGCATGCTGTGGCTGATTCAGAGAGGGGGGAAAAGTTTGTGCCCTGTTATCTGGAGCAGAGCAATCACCAACTTGAGCATCACAGGAGCCTCTTTCCCAGCTGTTTGGGTCACCAAAGCAAGTTCTGCTCCCTCCAGCCCTTCCAGGAAGATGCTTGCCCTTTCTTTCTTCCCTCTTTCCCAGATGCAGGCACACGTGGGTGTCATCAGCGCCTTGCCTCTCTCAGCACCAGCAGCGAAGGGGTGCTGTGACTCTGTGCACCCCCTCACTCTTCCCCACCCCACACGCTCCCAGCTCCTGCGCAGCAAGTGGGGGCTGCGCTGCCGCTCTGGCTCTGACGCAGCTCTCCCACCCCCGGCCAGGCCCACGGGATGGAGCGGATGCTGCTGTGGGCTGGTGGGACAGCCCAGCAGGAAACGATGGGGCAGCTTTTCTTGTCCATGGAGGGGAAAGATGTTTCCCCTTGGCCTTGTGAGACCCAAAAAATCCTGCATCCCATAGTGCTCCACAACAACCCACCTCCTCAGGAGTTGCTCTGAATTAATCTCACTTGGTTGAAGGCAGCTACAAGCTGCACAAATAAACTCTGCAAACCCACCTGTTGGGGTATTTTATTGTAAGAAACCCCCCTGTCCCCTGGTTAGACTCGGTAAAGGTGCAAGGCTTTCTGGACCAGAGACATCTCCCTACCTGAAGGGAGCCCAGGGGTGACAAGCGCAGGCCACCGCCGCCCGCCTGGCAGCATCTCTGCAGTGCCATAGCAACAGCTGAGAAGTAGGGAGGCCCAGATGGCAAACTCCTCCGTCCATCCTTCCCCACACTCCGTGCCAGCACACGCAGGCGCTGCCCACGCCGCCAGAAGGGTAACTCCACGGACCACCCGCGGCACGCAGCGCCCACCGTCACCCCCCGATACACAGCAGCACAGGTGAGCCCGGCCACCCCGTGCACTGGCCAGACACCCTGCAGTGCAATGGATGGGGACCCAAAGTGGCAAACGCCCCGGCTGCTTGGTACACAGGGGCAGAAGGGGTTTTGTGCTGCAGGACCCCCAGGACTGAAGTTCTCCAGTATCACCACAAGTCACACCCAGCTGGGGACACAGCAAAGGCCACCCAGCTGCACAAGGAAAAGCAATGGCATGAACACACGCCAGCCCCATTGTCCTCCTCTCCCCAAATCCAGAGGGGAAAGTCCAGCAGCCCGACTCTAAACTGGAACCATCTAGGCCAAGGTCCAATCCAGCCTAGATGGGACCTTTGGCAGCTCTCGCAGGGATCTCTGTGTGCAGAGCCACATCCCCAGGGATGTGATCCGAAATTGGATATGTTTCTGGGAAGGCTGGGAAAGGGCAGAGGGACAGAGGCCAACACAACCTCCATCTCAAGGCAGGAACCTCCTGTCCCTGCCCTGCTTCACCCTTAACCTGGCATCGCCTGGATTTGCACAAAGGTTGTGTCCCAGTGTCCCTCCCAGCCCAGCCAGGCCAGGAGCCACCCAGCCCTGACTGCAGCTGCTCTGCTCTCCCTGGAAAAAAAAAAAAAAAAAAAAAAAAAAAAAGGAGGATGGATGGGAAACCAGAAGCAGCAGGAAACAGAGCGCAAGCCATTCGTTTGAGGGGTGCAATGGGAGGCTGAGTGATGGGGTACCACACTGTGGGCACCCAGGGGGCTGGTCTGCCCTGCCAGCCTCCATGGGCAGCGCTCGCTGCAGGCTGAGTGTCTCCCATCCTCCTCCTGTCGTCCTTGCCTCAGGGGTCTCATCAGCCACCAAGATGTGAAATAACCCACAGCTCCTGCCAGCTTTGCCCCCGATGCTGAGGGTCCCACCTGGTCGGGGTGGGCTGACACAGAGGGGCCTCTGCCTTTCGTCAGCACCATCCAAGCTCAGATTGCCAAGCTGAGCTCATCCTCTGGACACGAATAAGGCCTGGCTTGGCCCCAGACTAGTTTCACCGCCCTGTATCCTGTCACCTTTTCACCAGCAGCAGCAGGATGGGGCAGAGGCCACCACCTTCCCCAGGGCCTGAGGGAAGGACCCGTCTGGAGCATTGCATCCCCTGGCCACGGGGACAGGGCTAAGGTGCCTTTGTCCACAAACAAGGCGAGCTGCCCGGTGAAGCCAAGCTCCCGGTGAGCACGGCAAGCAGGGGGAAGCACCGTTCGGTGCCCAGCTGAATCAGACGCGCGTGCTGGGAGTGATTCAGCCATGACCAGGCTGGGCTTCAATGCACCCTTCGCCCCAGCACCCATGACGTGGGAGCTGGCAAGGAGAGGCCTGGCATCAACCTGGAAGAGTGCAGGACACGATACTTCCCACACAAGAGCATGAATATGGGTTCAATCCTGGCTCCCAGCAGTGGCTCCGTTACCCCACCATCCAAACCATCCCTCTGCTCCCATAAGCATCCTCTACAAACCGCTCCTGTTTTCCCGGTAAGCACAGATCCCTGGGGAAAGTTTTCAGTCATGCTCAGTCTCAGCGCCTCGCTGCATTTTGGGGTTCACCCCAGCCCTGCACTTTGGCCCCCAAGCCCAGGGAGGGAGGCGTGGGGTTGGCAGCGACGCAGGGGGTGAGGGAACGTGCTTTGCTCACAGCGGAGCAGAGATGCATGCAGCATCCAGCAAAAACTGGCATCTTCCCCAACTTAAGAGAAGCTCCTCTCCAAAAAAAACACCCAGCATCTCTGTTTCTGGAGTTGTCCAGTTTTTCTCCTTTTTTTTTTCGCCTCTCTCCTTTTTGCAGACTGCTCATGGGCATTTTTCAATTTCAAAGCAGTAAAGACATTTTCTGGGCACAAAGGCGTCACGCAATACCACCTCTTGCAGCAGTTCGGATGCATGTGTGCCTCTGACAACGCACGCTCACTCACCCTGGCAGCTTCCAAACCCTTCGCAGCCTTTCCTGCTGCTCCCTGCCCACCAAAGGGTTAAAACCAAACCACAACAAACAGCAAGCACAGGGGAAAAGAAAACAAAACACAAGTTTCTGACTTCTCCAGCATCACCCAGATCCCTCCTGCATAACAGGGAAAATACTCCAGCACCGCGACACAGGATAAATATGGGGCAACTGGAAGGGGAGCGTGGCATTAGTTTTTCCCTTTATTTTCCCCATTCCTGCTGGGTTTGCAGAGGTGTGCTGGCAGGGCTGGGGGTTCAGGGTCAGTGGAACCTACTGAAAACCTGCTTGGGCATCTCCTGAACCTGTAAGCAAGCGGGGAAAAGCGGCTCCCGTCATCTTTACCCAGCAAAGGTGACAAGCAGAGCTGCGAAAGAGGCATTGCAATTACTCTATGGCTTTGCTGCAATTGCACTGTGACCAAACCAAACAGCCTCAGGAAGAGACCCAGCAAAGCCCTCTCCCTCCATGCAACTGTGCTATCGAGGAGGGGAAAAAAAAAAGAAAAAATAACCCTCCATTACTCATTTCAAACCTTGCTGCATTTAACTGCCAGAATAAAGGATTCCACCTCTTCTCTGCTCAACTCCCACTGGCAACTTGCTCTGGGGGCTACATTTCCCTAAATGCTCACATTTCAATTAGCATTAGAATAATGAAATGGCTCAGAGTTCATCTCACCCAAAAATGTACTGGAAAATAAAGAGCAGAGATTGGAAGCGATGAGGATTTTTTTTTTCCCCACACACACACAGCATGATGGATTCAGGAGAAGGAAATATATTCCTTTCTCGACTCCACGCTGATGAGATTAACATGGGCTTTACTAACTGCCTCTCCAAACAAGGATAATGCAACTTCAAGTTGATTTTCCAGATAAACAAGCATGCAAACAAACGCAAAGTGCTCGACTAAAAATATCTCCCTGCTTCGATGCTTCTCCCCACCGCCACCACCCCACGAGGAAAACACACAAATCCTATCGCAGCACCACAGCGAGTTGCAAAATTTCAACAATGCGAGTTAAATAAGCTACTTAAGGGACATCTCACTGTCCTATTTTTTTTCCCACCCCTTAAAAAGGCGAAACCGCAGATCTCCGGATACGCTCAGCCAGCGCAGGGAAGGGAACGTTTTCTCTTGTGAGGATGAAAAAAAAAAAATATGATATTCTAATCGGATCCAAAGTCTCGAAGAAGAACAAGCAGCTAAGAACTTGCTTTTCCCTCCCAATCTGGGTATATATGCGGCTGTCTGTGGCTGTGGCGTTGCCCCCCCCCCCC
>WHYT01013293.1:92382-140100 GCA_009806455.1 Tetrax tetrax
TTCTGCAAACAAAAAAACAAAAAAAAAAAAAAAAAAAAAAAAAATCCTGAAAGAGGAAGACTGAAGTGTTGAAAAGGCTGAGCTCAGAGCGCCGAAATGGCATCAGGAGAGCAGTGAGTGCGAGCTGAACAGCAGAGCGAATTAAGATGCATGGTGCATTTTTGGCAAGCACAAACCCAAGCAGATCAGAGCTCTGCTTAATTTGCTCTGCTTTTCTACGGTGCTTTTCTGCATGTCTTTTCTCCCCCCTCCCCACCCAACAGTTTCATGTCCCTGCTCCTCCGTACAGAGACACGGCGATAAAGGGACGGTGCTGCAGGCAGGAGCACGGGCGAAGGAAGGAATTACAGATGTAGGACTCCAAATATTTCAAGGGTCTGCTGCTGCCAGACAGAGGGCTTTGCACGGGAGGAGAGACGGAGGCATCTGCACACGGGCTGAACCAGCACCTCCACGTCCTGCTGTGCACCCCAAGTCATCTGAGTCCAGAAGAGGCAACAGGATTTGGGGATAAAAAAAAGAAAAAAAGGGAAAGAAAAAAAAAAAAAAAGCAGCTGCAGGAAGGATTTGCAACCGCGATTCATACACCCATCCCTTGTCAGGGAGGGGGCTGCCCACGGCCACGCTTGCGGGAAGCCCATCGCAGCAGGGCAGGAGCAGGACTCACGCTTGGGTAACTCCTCACCCATTGCCATACAGTCGCACCGCAGGCCCTGGGAGCAGTGGAGATGTGCAAGGGGCTGCACACCCCAGGGCATGTCCTGCTCCCACAGGGGCTTCTGGGGTGCCAGACAGCTTCACTAGGGCTCCCAAAGGGAGCAGGAGTACTCATCTAGTTAATAAATACCGAGGTGGGAGGGCTGGTTTCTCCCTGAGCCCCACCTGCTTGCAAATGGCTGAAGTGAAACACCTGGGTCCAAAGAGGTCACTGAAGTGGCTGGCATTGCAAGGAAGACAGAGAGGGGCTTGTGGGTCCCCACTTCCATGAAAAGCAGCTCCCATCCTCAGGCACTTGTATGAAGAGCGTGGCTGGGGAGGCACCAGAGAGGAAAACACCCGTGCACGTTTTTTACTCCCTGCCTCAGTTTCCCCACCCATGTCAGAGAGATGCCATTCCTGTGGCTCAGCACTGTCACCAGACTGGACAAGACACTGATGGGGGGCACTACATCATATGCCCCTGGCCACGGAGAACACCGGGCACCCCACAATGCTCAGCCAGCCTGTGGGCTCATCCCTTAGCAGCACAGGGGACAGGGATGTCAAGCTATCCACAAAACCAGTGCCTGGGGGCGAGATCAGATTTTCCTGGAGCTGGTGCGAGGTCACAGCCTCTTCGTGCCACTTGACATTAACTGCACCATCACGTGTGACACCAGTGTAAGGCCATCAGCCTACCCTGGCGTGTCACCACAGGGCTGGTCACAGGGTGGGGACATGCCCAGGGGACACACACCCGGTGATGTCCCGCAGCACAGCAAAACTCTCTTTGCCTGGACCTGGGGGGAAGCCTCATTCATCTGGAGGTGCCGGGGTGGCACCGTTTGGCACGGGGCTGCGTGCATGCATGAGCACCCCGAGCCTTCCTCACCCACCCCTGGTGAAAACCTGCCCTGTGTCCCTCCAGCTGTCCTGGCTCGGGGGGAACGCAGGAGCCCACCCGCCCCCACGACATGCGCACCCGGTGCCAGGCAGGCAGGCCCTGCTTCAGCAGCTGATGAGGAGGGTTTGTGCCAAGCCATGGCTTCCTCTGCCATTAATAGATAAAGCTGCCACTCGCTCGCGGAGGAAACGTGGCCCCGGCAAAGCGGGGGAATGGGAGGAGCGGGAGAATCCAGCTGGGTGCCCAGAGGGCAGGAAAAGAAAGAAACCAGGGGGCTGTTCATCCTGCCCATTGCGGGCTGCCAGGGAGGACTGGCAGAAGAGACCACAGCGACGGTAAAGTCCCTGCCACAGAGAGCAGACGGGCCACCAACCTTCACCCAGCAGCAGAGCTGGGCAGCTCCTGGTCCTGCTTCCCCCGCTTGAACCCATCACCCCTGACCAGTCCACGGACAGACGGAAGATGATGCTCAGCAAGGGCAGAGCTACCTCGTGCACACCCAGACCCAAAAGGGAACCGAAGTATTTGGGAGCTGCTGGTGGTGGGAACATGCCATCCCTGCCTCTATCCCTCATTCCTGTCCCCGTGGAAGAGGGAGGCAGGAGCAGGGCATGAGTGATGGGGCTGTCAGAGCGCAGAGATGGTATCTCGAGCAGAGGCCTTGCTGTTATTGCTGTGAGGGATGCTGGCAAATTGCTCTTTCAAGAAGCATCTCCATGAAGGATGAAATCAGTGCATCCTGTGAGAGCTCTGCCCCACAGGGGCTCAGGGGCTGGGTTCCCTCTAGCCTTTGAGAGCCTCCAGAAACTCCACGGGATGCTCTTGGCTGAGACCAAGCCCCAGTTCCTCTTCAGAGAGGTCCCCATCTCCCCCATCCCGGCTGCCCTTTACATGGGGCCAGAAGTTGCTATCAAAACACCCAGCCCAGAAGAAGGAATGGGGCTGGGAGGTGCCGGGGAGGCTCCTGGCCGCAGGCAGAGGTGAAGGCAGCTGTTTTGCTTGCATTTCTGCTCTTCCTACCTACGCAGCTGCCTTTAACATCGTGCTCTCAGGCTGGCCGTCCCTCAGGGACCATCTTTCCTCCTGCCACCCCGCTTCCCAGGTAAAGGCTCCCCAATGTACCGCTTGCCTCCTGGGGCCAGCAAACAACACAGTCCTTCGGGGCATGACCAGAAAGAGATCTGAGGTCCAATATCTGCTCAGTCATCATAAGCTCCGACGTCCACTCCCGCCTCTGATCTCCGTATCGATCTGGCAGGCCCGCGCTGAGGCATGCACCGCCCTGCTCCCTATTACCAGAACAGCACTCGCCGCTTGCTGAAAATGATGAGCTGACGTTTTTTCTAGAGCCCCTCTCACCCAGAAGAACCTGCAGATCTGCCGACAGCAGGACCACTTTGCACACCTCTGAAACGCCGCCAGCCCCGGGGCGGCTGGAGCTGCTATTTGGCAGCGCACAGCGATGCCGGGCAGCAGCACGGGGTGTGAGAGGCAGGGAGAAGGGTTTCATCCCCTGCGTTGGGAATTTGGCTGCGGCTTCATGCACCCCTTTGCAGAGAGATCCCAGGAATTTTGGAAGTGGCATTTTTAGAGAGGGTCCAGCTCACAGGGTAAATGCCTGGGAGTGCTGACAGCTTTTGGGGAGGGGATCAGGGCTGGTTTAGGGGACACAGCATCCCCCACGGCATCACTGGAGTGGGCTGCAGGAGGAAAACATCAACCCCTGCGGAGCCAAGAGTCGTTTGCCTCTCGTCCAAGCCATGCAGCCAAACGAGCATCAAAAGTGTTGCTCCCTGAAGCAGAGCTCCTCGTTCCCACAGCCCTGGGAGGAGCTCAGAGGCAGCCTTTGATCTGATGTCCATACTGCTTCTCAGGCACTTGGCAGGAGGAGCCCCCGAGCAGCAGCGAAGGTCGCATCCTGCTCACGGGTCAGCCTGGGCTCTGAAACCTGCAGGGAGAGGGGCGGGGGAAGGCGTGCAGGGCCATCATACAGCCGCGTGATGAAAGGTGAAGTTCTCAGCCGGGGGAGGTGGCGGGAGAGCAGCCAGTGGTAGGAGACTCCAACCTTATCCCTGCCCATGCTGTGGAAATGTGGGGACAAGGGCAGGACGAAGCCATTACAGTTGATATCCTGTTCATAAACTCTGCAAGGCTGTAAAGAAAGTTTAGGAAAAAGCATTTAACCAGGAACTGTTTGCTCAAATAAACAGGAACAAAAAA
This sequence comes from Tetrax tetrax, assembly GCA_009806455.1. Classification (NCBI taxonomy): domain Eukaryota; kingdom Metazoa; phylum Chordata; class Aves; order Otidiformes; family Otididae; genus Tetrax; species Tetrax tetrax. Next base: position 96,206 of record WHYT01013293.1, read on the forward strand.
TTCAGAAGAAAACATATTCAAGTGAGGTCTACAGATACAGCCCTGTCATGAAGATAACAAATATTGCTGTGCTTGCATTCATTGCTAGAACCTGAACCAGACTCCCACCTAGGCAGCTCCTGAATTAATATGTCTAGCCAGGGAAAAGGTCTGGCCATGGCTGTAATGTCCAAGGGATGGTCCAGGGAGAATGTATGCAATGGTCAGGGGGAAAAAAAAGACTGAAACGAAGGTCTTGGAATGCCCAGGGAATAGGATGGAGAATAATGCGGAGCAGATTATAGCCGCCGTCAAAAAATCAAGGCAGCGCTTTGATCTGCCAGGGATGCTCTGAGCAGAGCTGCTCCGTCTCTCAGCGAGAGGAAAGAGGAGCAGCTCTGAGACTCGGGTGGGGAAGCTTTAACTGGAGCCAAGCTGCAAAGCCTGGCAGCGGCTGCTGGGAGAGGAGCTGGGAAAGGGGCTGCAGAGGACTCCCAGGAGGCACTTGAGATGGCCCTGCTGCAGGCAGATAACGGGAATTATAGTCCCGGCATTGTTCCCGGGATGCCCTGCCATCTGCACGTCTCTAGGGGCGTTTTACGTGCTCAGAGCCGTGGGGTTGTGTGTGAGCGGTCAGGCCACGCAGTCACGGACACAGCCCTTGCCAGGACAAAGGAGCGGAAGTCTCCATCATGTTCCCCCTTGATTTTCCCCAAACCAAGCCCAGTGCTTTCAAAAATCCCATGTTCCTAATTCAGTCTCTGAATGCTCAAGTGGAGCATGGGGGACTGCGGGGTGGGTCAGGGAGAGCCTGGAATACCCACAATGCAGGTGTAAGAAAAATTGCTTTCCATTTTAAAAAGAATCAAAACAAACTGAAAAAAAAAAAACCCCAAACCTTCATCTTATTTTCACATCTGCGGCACACCATCTGAGTGTCCCTGTCCTCCGGCCGGGCACCCGCACCAGCCAGCACAGCAGCATCCCTCCCGCACCTCCACAGAAACTCAGGCTGCCACTGAGATGCTGGAAGGGAAACTGGGTGAAAGGAATAGTGACCATGACACATGTCCCATCAGAGAGGTGACAAGGCTCATCTCAGGCCCCTACCAAGCCTCCAGGTTGAAGCACAGCTCACTGGAGAATCAGTTCCTCCTCACCCTGCATTCTTCCCTGTGCATGCACAGAATGTGCTCCACAAACTCTGGCCACAGTGGCGATGAAATTAACTTTGTTTAGAAAAAGCTCCTCAGCTTGTTTATGCCTCCAAATCTTTCACTGATCTTCCTTCCTGGGGGGCTCTGTTGACTTGGAGGAGAGATGCCAGAGCAGGGTTAAGCAGGGAAGAAACTAATATAACCAACTCTTCGTAAAATGATTTACCAAAACCTTTTTGTAGGGTGCTGCTCTCCCAAATAAACCTGGTGAAGTTGCAGCTTTTACCTGTGTGTCAGAGCTCTGATGTAGAAAGGATGTGTAGCCCCATCACGGCATCACGTGCATCCGATGTGTTTCCCAGGCGTCACGGGGACGAGGGACTTGCAGTGCCTACAGCCAACTGAGGAGATGGCTGCAGCCCCAAAAGGGCATCGTTTAAAAAATCTCTGCTGCCTCTCTTGTGCCAAGAATGAGTTGAGTCAATGCCTGGTTGAAATGGTTTCCTGGTCCTTCAGGGTAATTGTGAAACCCTGAATTACCTAAGGCATCTCCCCATCACATGATGGTTGTGAGACAGCTGGTCCCTCTTCTCAACCCACCGTGCAGGGAGATGTGACCATGCCAAAGCCAAAGGGACCACAACCCACAAAGCCTGGCTTAGCCAGGAGCCCTGGGGTGAGCAAGCAGGACTCCAAAACGCTCTGACCCAGCCATTTCACCCCATCCAGAAGAAAAGCAAGTATGGGTTTTGTGGAGTCGTTAACAATCCCGCTAATGCGCGGCATCTAATCTCTCCTTGCCCGGGGATGACAGCAGCTGGGGCTCAGTGGCACAATTGTGTTTTAATCCCATGTGCCAGACTTTCTAGACACATGTGGGGAGTTGATGCCACCTTACAGGAGGAGATCTTTCTGTGGGAAACAGCTGCCACGATCCCTGCGCATCTGCGGGACAAGGGGAGGCTCGGAGGGGTGCTCCGGCATTGGCTCTGCAGGAAAGCCCCTCGCCATTCCCACAGGACTGGGCTAACAAAGGTTAACCTGGGAGAGCCTGGGGCACACGGGTGGGCTAGTGGGGATGGAGGGGTGTTGCTGACAAGCTGGAGCAAGGTGGTCCTCAGGTCACCCCTATAACACTGCCCTCAGCCCCTGTGAGCTGCAAGGGGAAGCGAAGGCAGGAGCCTGGTGTGTGAGCTGTGGCGAATGTCCTGCCAAAGTGTCTGCAATAAACAAATCAATAATTAAGGGAGGATGTACATTAGCCTTTGAACACACTCCAGATAGAGTTTATTTTAGCCCTTCCAAGGAAAGCATGTGGGGTGGGGGGGGGCTGCAAAGGGGAAAGGGGCTGCGAGAGGATGGGGTGCAGGTTAGGGATGAAGATGGAGGATCAGGAGGAGCAAGGTGAGATTTATCAGGCAAGTAAGTTGCAGGATGAGGGACATGTGTGGGAAGCAGCCAGCTGGAGGAACCGTTGGAGGGCTGAGGAGAAGAGGGATGCAGGCATTTGCAGGAGCTGGAGTGAGGTGTATGCGCATGCCTACAGGTGTGATGGGCACAAAGTCCACATGCTGGAGCTGGGAAGCAGGCATGTGGCATGACAGACCATCACAGAGAAGCTGTGCGGAGAGAGCACATCACCAACACCCCTGTGCCCCACCCCTTCCCATGCCTACCAAGTAAAATCCCACCCCAAGGAGGTGGGAGGTGCTCCTCTGATGATTGTGGTGCCCAGGACCTGCCCCAGATCCTGGTCAGTTGTCTAGTGGCCACTGACTAGGGGCTGGGTGTTGGATGGAAGAGGTGCTTATCTCAGGCCCTGCCCTTACACGTCGACTCAGGATCACCAAAATAAGATTGTGCATCACGGTTCCATTCAGCTGTGGCTATTGATGATCTGCAGGGTTGTTGTGGTTTAACCTCAGCTGGCAATTAAGTCCCACACAGCCGCTTGCTCACTCCCCACCGCTGGGATAGGGGAGAGAATTGTAAGGGTAAAACTGAGAAAACTCCTGGGTTGAGCTAAAGACAGTTTAAAGGTAAAGCAAAAGCTGCACATGCAAGCAAAGCAAAACACGGAGTTCATTCGCTGCTTCCCGCTGGCAGGCAGGTGCTCAGCCATCTCCAGGAAAGCAGGGCTCCATCACACATAACTGTTATTTGGGAAGGCAAACCCATAACTCTGAATGTCCCCCCTTCCTCCTTCTTTCCCCCAGCTTTATATGCTGAGGGTGACTTTGTAAGGTGTGGAATATCCCTTTGGTCAGCTGGGGTCAGCTTTCCCAGCTGTGTCCCCTCCCAATTTCTTGTGCACCCCCAGCCGACTCACTGGTGGGGTGATGTGAGAGGCAGAAAAGGCCTTGACTGTGTAAGCACTGCTCAGCAATAACAAAAACTTCCCTGTATTATCCGCACTGTTTCCAGCACAAATCCAAAGCATGGCCTCATACTGGCTACTGTGAGGAAATTACCTCTCTCCCAGCCAAACCCAGCACACAAGTGATCAAAGGGTCTAGACGCCTGCACAGAAAACAGCCGGGAGGTTTTCTCCTTGAACACACAACAGTGTCGCTCCCCTGCTCCTGCCTGGCTCCTTCCCCAGCCACGTCCCTTGCTGAAGATCGCTGCCTTCCCGAAAGCAGCCCTACCAGCCTCACCGTCACCTGTCCAAAGCTCAAGGTGCCAAATAAGTTGCTAACATCCTGCCCTACAGTCCAAGAGAACATCCTACAGCGGGAAATGATCTCTCAGGTTGTTTTGGTTGGTGACAGGCACCAGCGGGTCAAGCTCCGAGGTCCCCATGCTCGTCTGGGACACACTGCCAGGGTAGGAAGGCAGAGGAGGACATCAGCCAGCCCTGAAGATGTCTGGGCAGCAATGCCATACTGTTCTCCACACCGGCACCCCTATCATCCCTGCCCTGCCACTTTTAACACCAATGGGGAAAAGCCAAAGCCCAAGATCTCACAGTGCAGATAAATCTTTGTTCTACTGAAAGGGGTCAGTCCCCCACACCTTTCAGCCCATTGCTGAGCGATTCTCAGCTCTGAGCAACCCCCCATCACCCCACCAGTCTGAAGGGAGGCTCTCTTCATCCTTTCAGAGAAAGATCTTCCTGACATGATTTATGTCTACTGCATATCCGAGCTGGCTTGCCACAAGCCTCTGCATTTGGGCTAGTGCTGGAAACCACACAGAAGCATCAGCTAATGTGAAACACAACCCACCTCCTCAGTGGGATGGGGTCCCCCGAGCCCATCTTCCCGTTCCCCCCTTCCCTGGCTCAGTACCTGCTCCCCCTGCCAGGCCAGGCTGTGGTTTGTAATAGCCAAACACATCAACAGCCAAGGGTGCAGCAGCGTTACCCGGAGCCCTGCCAGCCCTGCTCCTCCCAGGGAGCTGGGGAGGCTCTGGGAGAGCCCTGGGGAGGGATGGAGACAGACCTCGGCCAGCCGGAGCTGCTGAGACACCCACGCCAGAGCTTCCAGGGGAGCCTGAGTTGATCCAAAATCTCAAACACTGCAGTTTTGCTCCAGCAAAGAGCTTCCACTCTGAAGAAGTATCAGTGAAACACTAGTAATGCAGTGCAGCTGAGTAAAATAAATACAAGTGACTAATGACTCTGATTAAATATTAAAGGGTTGCTTTATTTTTGCAAATACACAGAACATTGCACACAGCTGAAATCTGGAGATGGCCCCCACAGCTGAAATGACCACAGACAGCTAAAATGTCACCAGGTTCCTCCTTGTGCAGTAACGAGGAGCAACTGGATAGACACCTCCACTTCCCACCAAGACAGAGGTGGGTCACACAACCTTCTCCATCAGCTGCTTGTGTGCAGGTTATCCAAACAGAGCTTCTGCAACCAAGACAGACATGCTGAGCCTTCACACCACCCTGTGCCAGTCCGACCCATCTGTGTGTACAGACATTGCTGTGCTGAGCAGGCAGAGTCAGCAGCAGTTGCTCCATCGTGCTACAGGGCACCCCTCACTCCCTCACCTCCACCAGCGATGTGGCAGAGCCATCTAACAAAGTCAGGATAAATACCTCTTCCTGCTGCCTATTAACGCTGGTTAGAGGGGAGCTACTTCATTGACTGGTCCTGCTGCAAGCCCACACCATTTCACCAGCCCCATCAGCCCATCCCCATTTGTTCCTCTTGGGTCCCTTCTCCCCATGTCCTCCTGGAGGTCCCCCAGGTGCTCTTGGTGCTATTTGTCTCCCCTTCTGCAAGGCAAAGGGTTGCTGTGGGTTTGGTGGGCCAGGAGATCTGCTGGAGAGGACAGAGCAGGTTGTGCTGGGGGTCTGGCTGTTCTGGGTGCTTTGGACCCAGATCCACCACTCCAAACCCACAGGGAGAGCGGGCGAAACACATCGCTGCATACCAACTGGAGCAGCCTTGCTGCGGGACACGGGGGGATGCAGTGCTGGGCCAGAGGAAAACAAGGGATTGTATGGTCCAACGTCCAAGTCCCACAGCTCGGACACAGGAGCCTCGGGCTGAGCACCCACCACACCTCCACGCGGCAGATACACGTGCGGAGCATGTGGCAGTTTGCACTGGGAGGGAGAGACGCATTTTGTTATGAAATAATTCCCTCAGCACCATCTGGTTGTTTGCTCCATCCACAAAAGCCTGCTGAAGAGGGCCACCCTGACCTGAAACACAACTTCCTTCAGTCATTGCAACTGAGCGAGAACATTTGTCTCGGTGCTAATTTTATTTTTTTGGTGAGGAGGAGTTGAAGAGGAACTGCAGCATCACACATGTGCTGGCTCCATCTCTGGAGGACCCCAAGAAACCATCTGTCCCATGCCCGTTCCTTCCTCTGCCGTGTCCGGCTGGCCAGAGCCACCGCCCAAGCATGGAGAGGGACGCTGCTCAGTTAAAATCCTGGTTATTAGGAACTCAAAGGGAAAGGAATGAACGCGTGCCAAATGGCGAAGGATAAAATCAATATGGGGAGCGCTGTTATTTAAGCTTCTGAGCTCCGGGGTATTACAAACGTTGGAGAGCAATGAAATAAAAATGATACATAAAGTGACAACATCATCATGTCTGTATAACTGACGCCCTTAGCAGCTGTTTGGTCTGAACAACAGAAGTAAATCCAAATCTGTGCCTGCTGCCCAGGGCTGTCTGGCACTCCTAAGGGGGCACTTTGTGATCAGAAAGAGAGGAAATTACAGGGTATTTTTGCCAACTGGATCATTTTTAACCTCCTTTGGTCACCGTGCCCTGGAAGCCCAGAGGGTGGCATCGTCAGCAACCCACCCCATGGACCAGCACAGCAGCTCTTCTAGAAGAGGCTGGGTCTTCGCTGCAGGTGGAGGAGACCCCACGGGGCACCCCAGCAGCTTCGGGGGTGCAGGGTGGCAGTGGGGCTCCCTGGGCACAGGAGCCAGCCTGCTGCCAAGGCCAGGACGTGCCCCTCACAGGACACCTGTCCCTTGGCCAGCCGTGAGCCAAACTGCACCACGCAGGCAACGCTGGGGAGACATCCTGCAAACCAGGAGTGAAAACACGAGGCTGGCATGCAAAGTGTCCTTTCCTTGCCTCCGAGGCTTTCTGGCACCCTCTTATCACCCTTTAAAGCTTCCCCGCACCAACACAAAGCAACAACATTTTTATTTCTCTCTATTGGTGGAAAATTGAGACAATTTCTTTTCCCAGATTTCTCTGCCTCTCCATCATCTCTGCTCCTATTGACCAGACCCTGGAAACCTGTCAGCCCTCCCAGTTCTGCCTGCAAGCCACTCCTCACTGCCAGACCCCCAGCACATCCTCCTGCCCGGGCCTGCGTGGGTACTACTGTGGCTGGCAGCAGTGGTCGGTGTTGGGGTGGCCTGGGTCCCCTGTCGGGGCCAGGCTGGACTGGATGGGATGGGGATGGAGCCATGAAGCACGGCGCTGGGCACTTCGGGAGGCAGAGGGACATCTTGGAGGATGCAGAGTTTGGATACTGGGTTGCGGGAGGATGCTGCAGCGAGGGGATTCGCACTGCCACCTTAGGGAAAGTGAAAGAAATGCTCAACCTGAGAGTGGGAAGCGATGTCTCTCTCGCCTTGGGTTGAAGACCGGCTCCTGCAAGGCCAAGGCAGGAGTTTAACCTTCCCGAAGCCTGGGGAGCTGTGGGAGAGCTAGCGTGTTAACCCCGTTTTCGGCTGCGCGCTGTGGCTGCCGCTGCATTAACCCAGCTCCGGGAAAGCGTCCGGCCCCACTCCAGTGTGGGCAGGCAGAGGCTTTTAGCACAGCCCAGCCATTACACACTGCTTGTGATGGGTTTGCTGGAGGGAGAGGAGCAGCCTCCAGCTCCCAGAGCATCATTTAACCTCCCAGAGACGCTCGGGAATGCGCTGGCAGGGTGTGCTGGTAAAGAGAGAAATGGCACCAGAGCCAAGCAAGGCAGCGAACCTGTGCCTGCCGGCGCTGGGGCAACGGGGATGAACCCAGCAGTAGGCTGGGGTGAGGGTGGCCAAGCTGGATGGAGACAGAGAGGGCACAGATGCTTTTTCCTCCTTGCTCGCCTCGGCATGCTGCTCCCGAGGCCCTGGCACAGATTCCAGCCCTTTTCTGCCCAAACTGCCTTCCCTGGGCTCATTCCCAGGGCTTTCCCCATCCTCTCCCACCACGATCCCTGCAAACCATCCTGCAGCCCCTGTGCAAGGCCACAGCCACTCAGATCCACATCATGGGGTGGTGGTTTTCTCCCACTCTCTTGCCTGCACCCAGAAAAGGGAGAACTTTTGGACCATGAGCTTTCTGAAGAAGAATTGGGACCAGTGCTGCTGGAAAAGGGGAGCTGGGACAGCAGGGACAGAGCAGGGGGCAGGGATGCTGTGTGTGGGATGCTTTCAGTGCTGGATGGGATGGATGGGATGGGAAGGACGGAATGAGATAGGTTCAGGTGCTGCAGGGCAGGACAAAGAGCTGCACTCTGTCTGGAGAGATACAGCATCTGGAAAGGGTCAGATACTGCAGCTTGGTGGGGCAAGGAGCTGCTGACAGCCACAGCCGGAGATTAACATGGGCCAGTGGAAGAGAAAGTGTCTAGAAAAAACTGAGAGTGTTGCCTGCTTTCTGCTCTTTGTGATGCTTTCAGTCTTTCCTGCTGTGGGGATGAGTGGAAGGTCCCAGCTGCAGCCACAGGCACTGCCTCACCTCCAGGTTTCTCCCAGCCTTTCCAGCTTTTCTGAATTTGACTCTTCCCACCTCCTTCCAAGCCCTCTTCTGCACCTCTCCCAGTTGTGCTCAGCTCGCACGCACGACCCCAGACAAAGATGCAGCACAGAGCATCTCTGTGGGTGATTACGCTGCACCTCAGCCCCTGCAAATGCTGGGAGTAGGGAAGAAAAAGAAGAAAGGATAAAGAAATAGAAGCAGAAAAACGGCCTTCAGGCTCTGCCTCTGTTTTTGTGAAACTGCAACTAAGTGGCAACAAAATTGGGAAATCAGGGCTTTTCCCATTCTGCACCACACAGGCTAAATTCCCAAAGCGGGGGGAGCACGAGAGGCTGGGAGTGCAAGAACAAGGCAGGTGCATCGCCCCTTAGGGACCTCCCAAAATCTTAACCTGGGAGCACCGAGGAAGTCCAAGGGAAACTTGCCGAATGGAAGCCTCCCTGTAAAGCAGCAGGTTAAGGCAGGTTTCCTTGGATACAGGGAGCACTCCAGCTGTTTAGCAAATGGCCAAGAGAAAACTCCAGCCTTGCTTTACAAAACAGGCAGGGATCGATGCCACCCTCTTCCGGCTGCCAGGGAGCTGGGGAGGGGATGCTCCAGGGCCAGAAGCAGAGCTGGGTGCTGATCGCAGGGCGAGCAGACACCGGCTGTGGGGAGGGTGGTGATGCCTGCTGGGCTGGGATGTAGGCAACGTGGGGTTAGGCTCTTGTCCCACGTTGATTTTCAGGCTGGTCCTTCACAAAATGCTCGTCTCTAACGAGTGGATGAGGTAAGTTCAGCTTTAGCCCAGCAGATAATCCATCCATGCTGATGACTGAGGCTTGTTATGAGTAATTTAGCACCAAGGAGGGTGCATCTGACTGTCCTGAGGGATGCTCTCGTGTCTGCATTCGCATCCCAAGCTGTATCCCACGAGCATGCATGCAGCCTGGAGCTGTGATGGGCAGCTGCATGCAAAGGAGACTTGCTGGAGATGTCCCTGCCCAGAGAGGTGAAAGGGTTTTTCCAAATGATTAAGCAAGCAACGACGGCTGGGAGAAGCTTTCTGAGGAGACATGACATGCTGCTCTGCTCATCACTGAAAACATGAGTTGCAAACATGTTCCATGGGAAATACAAGACGGAAGAAATAAACTTATGCGTAAGAGAAGGGAGCTGGTCTACTGCCCCTCAAACTCACCCTACAAGCCTGGCCTCCAAATTCAGAAGATGTCAAGAGACACAAGCCCAATGGGGAGGGGTGTTGAGACAGTGGTGGAAATCCTGGGAAAGGTCCCACATGTCCTTATGTGTCCGTGGCACCACAGCAGTCCAAAGGGGACTTGCTGGAAAAGGGAAGATGAAGTGCGAGGAATGTCCTGCTCATTTGGTATGGCAGTTTCTTCTGTTTTGAGCTGATTAGGTTTTGGAGAGGGCTAAGCTGAGGCAATGGCAATCTGTATGGGAGATAAGAATCCCACTAGGATGACTGTCCTAGAAATCAGTGGAGTGAAATTTGACTGGCCTTCAAAACAAAGCCAACACGGCTCCTTTAGTTGGAGGGGGAAGACGTACTACTGTGCAAATCCCTACTAAATGCTCACTTATCATAGTGCAGCAATTCCCAGGACAGTGACAGGGAGCCCTGGTTGGGCTCCCCAAGCCATTTTTCAATTCTACTACATCTTTCCCTTTGCTTCATCAAGTCATCGTTAGGCAAACGCTCCAAGATGACACCAGCAGCAACACAAGGGAAAGCAAAGCTTCCACGTCAATGCACATGACTTAACAATGCAAATAGCTTGGGATACACAGTGCAGAAGTATATATTATTAAGCAGCAATAAATGAATGAATTTCCTGTACTCGCCTGGTGCGTAGGGGAGGGAGGATTCAGGAAAGACCCGGGGAACCGACAGCCTGAATTGCTCCCTTCTCAGCTTGTCTCTATCGAGTGGCTCATTTGCCCTGAGTGTTTGAAATTGATTCAATTAAGATTCATCATGCATTCAGGTATAATAAAATAAGGACAATTAAACCTAATAAAACTCAGGTAGTTGTGTCCTACCCTCTTTGTGCCCTCTTGTTCCTCTTACAGCCTCCCATGAGAGGCCAGGTCATGCCTGATGGATTGAAACAGGGCAGTGTCAGGGGTCAGCCAACACAGCCCTGCTCTGGATAGTCACAGATGTCCAAAACTCCACAGAGGAGAAGAGATAGACAACAAGCTCCCATTCCTGCATTGGCCTAGACATCAGCCCACGTGCAGAGCTGGCCTGGGATGGATTCGTTGGGATGGTGGGAGGACTAGTAATAGGAAGCATGGGGAAAGTATTAAATAGGGTCTCCTTGGTTATAGACGGGCCCAAGCTGAATAGGTGAAGCTGCATGGAAAGTAAACACCTAGCTCCAATGAAGAAACCTGGAAGCTCACCATGACTCCAAGGGTCAGATGAGACAAAGAAATCCCATAGTGTCCTCTTGAAGACTGGCCCTGGTGTGAGTTGGCAATAAGATGCTCCCAGTACCATCACTAAAGAAGTGGGAGGGGCCAACATGCTCAACAGGCATTGCCACAGAAAGACCCCCCTTCTAGCAGCTGCAGTGGTGAGAGGAAGGAACAGACCCTTGGATGATCTCTCGCCGTCTCTCACCAACAGAGTGTCTTGTGCACACGGAGAAGGGACCAAGGCCACATAATGCCGAAGGCAGGGCTTAGGACCTGAGAAGTTATGTGGAGAGTGCTGCATTTCTTCCCCAGAACTGGATGAAGAGTGTGTGGTTATGAGCATGGCCATCATGAACCACAAAGCCTTTTAGCATCCATTATTTGCAACTGCTGCTGAGCAAACAAATGCGACCACATCAGTCACTGGGCCCATCCCCTGATTAAAGCTGTTCACATCAGCCGATGCCTCCCCCTCAGGAAAGAACAGCTGACCCTGAGGGATCGTAGTACAAACCCATCCCCCTTTCCCTCCTGTATGCTTGTTCGGAAGAGACAAAATGGGTTATCTTACCTCTCCCTCCCTCTATCATGTCTCCTTCAAGGGAGTCACTGTGGTCCTTGAATGATGACTGTGGGCCACATCTTCCCATGACTGCAGAGTAACTCCTGCTTATCAGTGGATTTGGGAGATGTGTGCACGTCGCCATTGGACTCCCCTTTGCAGCCAGCAGAAGCTCACATGGAAGAACGGATGCCCCCAACCTGGGCACCAACACTTAGAGGTCAGATCCACGCGAGGACCTTCCTTCAGCCCCGCATCACCTGCCCTGATGTAGAGGAGGTCCGAGGCTGGGTGTCAGCCCAACGGGGGTCAGAAAGAGGAGGCTCTCTGGGGTGGCCAGGGAGATTTGGCTGTCATCCTAAGGGCTGGTTTCACTGAGCAGATGCTGGGGTCCCTTGGCCGAGCAGGCAACGAAGAGCCCTGCAGGTGCCTCTTCCCAACCGCAGACCTGCCCTTGCTTTGGAGCAAAGGCTCGTGCTGTGCCAGCACGCTGGGGCCTCTGTGCCCCTCCGCCTACTTGCCTGTTTATCTTCAGGCTGCCCACTTAATAGGATGGTTTATTTATTTTATTGGTCTTTCTTTCTTTTCTCCCCCTTCTATCCCTCTCTCTTTTCCCTTTACCTTTTTTTTTTTTTTTCTTTAAGAGTTGTGCTGCACTTCTTGGTAAAGCACTTCAATCCATTTTAATGCCCCAGTTCTGCTCCTCAGTGACAGCCTGGTGGTTAGTCTAATGCGTCCCGCTCACCTCGGGGTTACTAATGAGGTCACGGCGAAGGCAATCTCCAAACTGAATAATTCACTAATCAGATGCTGCCGACTCCAGTAGTAAAATTTATTTCTGACACCTAAACAGCAAATGGTTTTGTGGACACACACACGCGCGCACGTGCTTGCAGGCACAAGTCTCCTCTTTTTTCTTTCTTCAGAGGTATTTTTGGTGAATTGGTGCTGCGCCATACATGTAACGGCAGGTCTCAGCGCAAGGAAGACTGGCTCGTCCCGAGCTCAAGGCAAGGAGGAACTAGTGTGATGGGTGGCTGCATTGGGCAGCTCCATGGGACCCCTGATTGAATGTGATGAGACCAAGATCTGGGGATAAAGGCACTATTGTGCCATGTACAGAGACAATCTGCAGCCAGTCTTCTCCTGGCCTCACCTTTGGGGGAGTCATGTGGGCGATTACCTGGAGGGACTCACCATCGATTCAGATACAGGGAGCTCAGCAATCTCAGGAGTGAGGACTAAGGACTAGTTTTAGTCTTTTATATCTTTATAGCTGAAAAATAGCAAAACCAGGCACTGAATTGAAGCATCCATCCTGTGGAGGGTTTGGGGCTGGCATTGCTCATCTCACACTCTATGCCCTCTAGGACAGGTCTCCCGGATCTCCACTCCCATTTGCATTATCCAAATAACATCACGGGAGTCGCTTTTGTCTCTTTTCTGTGTTGAAAGCAATATCCATTACTTTTACATGCATCTCCAAGAGAAGAAATAGTAATAATCCAATTAATTAGTATTGCTAATAACAAAAGTCACAGGGAGTCATTAATAATAATTAACACTCCATATTCCTTGAGGAGGCGGTGGTCCGAGAAATTTTGCTTCTCCTTTGCTAAGCCAGAAAACAGGTGGCTGTTGTTGTTACGTGCCTGGTGGGTCCTCGGCATGGGGGGCATGTTGGCAAAATCTTCCCCTTGCCTTGGACCTGGGCCAACGCTGCCTCAGCAGACAGCCAGAGCTGGAAAGCCCTGGGAGGCTCCATCGGTGCCACCCATATCTGTCCTCTGCCACAGACGGGGCTGTGTCTCTCCTGAAATTGCCATTCCCCGTCTTGATGGTCCTCCTGCAAGAGTGGGAAGGAAGATCTGGAGCTGTTTGGGTGGCAAAAGGCTCTGTGGATGGGAAGTACAAGGGCTGGAGGTGTCTAAGCTCTGTGAGGAGGATCTCTTTAGGTACAGGAGGGCTGTGACACCTCTTCCAGCTGGATTTGGGCTGTGCTGGGGGCAAGAGAGGGCACAGAGCTCTTTCAGAGAAGTATAAGCTCAAGCTGCTCTGCAGAGGGGTGGTGAGGACACAGCGATGGAGCTGGACACATGGAGGGGCCAATCCAGGATTCCGTCTGAAGAAGGAATAACTGCTGGACCTGGCTGCAACATTGCTGAAAGCTTTGTCCCAGCCAAAACGTTTCTTGGAAACAAGCTGGTTTCCACAGCCAGGAAAGGTGAGAGGACACAAGGGAGTGGGTCTGCAGATGGAGCATTAGGGATATGGGACGCTGAAGTGTTCAGGAGGGAACATAATTCAAGCAGACAGAAGATTTGATTCTGTGCTCTCCAGCCCTTAACCTGTGCCCTGCACACCAGCCCGTCCCTCATCTCTCAGCACTTGAAGGTTTGGTTTTCCTCAGAAAAGGAACAAACAACAAAATCTGAGAGCGGTGACGAAGTCGGCTTTCTCGTCCTGTGGCCAGCTTTAGTAATTACACAGCTAAGTGCTCATTTGTGACAGGACCCCGTACAAATTAGCTATATGGTTTGGCACATCACCACTTTCCTGGAGATCCAGAAGATGATGTTAATCACAAAGCCCATGCACATGGGCTGCAGAGGCAAGGAGAGGCATCTCAGCGGGCGTCCAGGTCTCGCAGCACTGCACTGAAACTCCATGTTCAAACTTTTTTATAATCCATCCCTGGTGTGAGACACTGCTGTGCTGGACTCAACGGTGCTGAGTGCCACGCTAGCAGCTCAGGGGATTCATGGGTCTAAAGAGAAGCGTCGGTGTCCCTCTGATTTACAGGCTCAAGAGGAGGAAGTACGAATCTTGACGGAGCCAGAGCAGCTGCAGCCGGTGGGGTTCCCTGCCCCAGGCACTCACAGCTCCGGCCAGGGTGGTCACGGATCTCCCACCCCCCTGCCTTGCAGGAGGGGTTGAGCAGGGGTGAATGAGCTCATCCTTGCCAGAAGTCACCCTTTGATGTCCGGCCGTTCCCCTGGGGTGCGGATCACATATGGCCCAAACGCAGAGCAAACCCTAAGATGCAACATGAGCAGGGAGTGAAATCCCCTTGCTGCTTCCTTTTGGTAACGCTTTCGCGCTGACCCCTTTTTGCAGTGGTGTTTCAGCAGTGCCTCTTTTTATGGCTGGGGATGAGGAAGCAGTAAATCCAGGTTCCAGGCGAGCAGCTAACACAGCGTGGAGCCAAAATGGCCTGGTGATGAAATGTCTCAGCACAAGCAGAGACCTGACAAGACGCCGTCTCTTCTGAAAAAGGGTCCACAGCAAAGCTGTGTAAGCCCCAATCTGGCTCTGGGGAGGAGGGAGGCACACAAAGGACAACAGTGAGAGCAAAATGAGGCAGGTACCACAAAGACAGAGAATCCAGGAGATTCTTCCCCTGGAGAATCCAGGAGGAACAACCCTCACCAACTGGAGCAGGATACCAGGGGCTAAGAGAGCATCCTCGAGTGCCGGGCACTGCCAGGCTCCTCGCCCAACTGCTGAGCAAGATTATGTGATAAATGATTGCATTAGTTCGGACAGCTTCTCATTTTCCTCCAATCTGGCCTGTCTGCCCTCTTAGCACGGGGCTCCTGATAGCATTTCTCCCTTCACTGACTTCATTTTTCCTGTTAGGTTGTCAAGCTGTCAGGGGGAAGAAAGGAGAAGCCTGGACAAAGCTGGTATCGTCTGTGCTCCGAGAACATCCTGTGCCTCTGCTGTCCCTGCCCTTCCTCTCCCATCCTGGGCAGGTGCCTTCGCACCCTCTGCTCATCTTCCTCGTAGACCTCCCTGGGCATCGCATGTATCCTCCCTTCAGCTCAGGAAACAGTGGATGCCTCTGCCTCTGAGCATGCCTAGGACGCAGCGGGGTTTTGTAGAAGTTAGGGTTAGAAGGGGTTTTGCAGACATTCTCTCGCTGAAGAGTTATGCATTGATAACACTTTTGGGGTGCACAGATGGTGCTTGTGAGCCATTCTGGCTGAAGCAAACGCTCCTGTCCTGGTTAACTGTTGATGGAGGGAACCAAACTGATGGTGGGAACTAAGCCAAGCTTGTTTTGGTACAGCTTTCTTCTCTGTACAGCCTGCCTGATGTTTCTGCTGTGAAAACAAAATGGGTAGGTTGGGGAAAAATTAGTTTTCATTAGTCTGCTGTGTAACATTAAGCTTGGTGTCCAGACAGCCATCCCTCCTGGCACCAAGTGGCACTGTGGAGTGGAGGTGTTGGCTCCAACAAGGCTGTAGCTCCAGGGTCCTCTGGTCCAGACCAGGGGCACTATCAGGGTGACACAGCTCCATCACCCAACACATCTCCAGTTCCTCCTAAGGCTTAGAGGGATGCTGGAGGAGGAGGCAGGTAAGCTTGAGGCTTGGCCTGATCTCTCCTGAGTCCCTCAGGCTGAAAAGGTAATGGTCCACACAATGGTCCACTCCTTGCTCCCATACATGGAGACTTTTGAAAAACTCAAATCTTGAACTTAATTTCCAGAGAGAAGGTTGTGCCTCTACAGCAGGATTGTCAGTCAGTATGTGCTTCCTAAACATGAACATCTTCAAGTCCAAGTATCCCCTAGAAGGAGAGCTCAGCAGCATGCAGAATAGGACTCTTCCTTCCTAATCCCAACTCTGTTAGAGATGTTCAACAGCTCCCTTGTGCTCTGCATCTCTCTTTCTCCATTTGCTAAAATGGCATGATAATATTTGCACCTTCCACACATGCCCAACACGGGTGACATCCTGTGAAGCCCTTGCGAGGAAGATGTCCCATAGCTGCCATCCTCTCACCTGAGTGAGAGCTGCACTGGGAGCAATAGTGCTGGTACCTGCAGCATTTCTAGGATGTTTCCCTTCTTGAAAGTGCTTCCCAAACACAAAATAACTCTCCTAACCCCTGCGAGGTAGCTGGGGAAGTATAATTATCCCTAGTAGAAGAGCACTCCTTGTTTTCATTTAGCACAGAACAAGGAGGGACTTTCATGTCTCATTGCCCACCACCACCCCTAGACAGCATTCCTTCATGTGGATATGAGGGTTAACAGCTGTTTGTAATCGTATTAGAGACGTGGTTTAATTCCAAGGAGGCCCGTTCCCTGGACTCGCTCCCCTCCACTGCATCGCAATGAGCAGATCAAACGGCACCGGTTCCGATGTAGAGATCGATCCCGAGCGAGGGGAGCGCATCTGTGGGCTGCGAGCATGGTGGAAACCATGGCCGGCATGCCGTTCTGCCAGCGGAAATCTTTGCAAACGTTGTTAAAGAAGGGCTGAATTAGGATACTGGGTACCGGGGAGCAGGGAATGGCTACGGGCGGGGCCATGCGGCCAAGTGATGGGGGGAGTGAGGTGAACAGGGAAGTTGTCTCTTTGGTGCTGCTCCATGGAAAGTGCCGAGCTCAGTAAGCACGGGGGATTTTGGCTTTTTGACACCAAGGAGAAAGCCACCTTCCCCGTGTGGGGTGGGATCAGCTGCCGGGAAGGGCTGAGGCAGGGTGACAACTCCCTATGCCCGTATTTCAGGATTATGTAGGGTCTAGGCAAGAAGCCAGCATGTAGAAAATTGTAAAAAATGCTGATTTTATCTTCAAATACCTTCCCTGCACCCCCTCATTAGACAGCCTGTTTAGCTGTTTACCTGCTAGATGGGTCTTTTTGCTGAACTTGTCAATATTTGCATTTGTGCCCTTTGAAGCTGGTGAAGCTTGGCTAAGGCAGCAGAAATCAAGTGGATCTGCAAAATTTCCACACACCTCATCTCTCCAGATTCGACAGATGAAATGTAATTCAGGAGGAGAAAAATCTTAGCTGGAGCAAGGGGTCAGCTCAGAAGGAAGATGCAGAGACATGGAAGATGTCTGGGAGATTAATTGCTAGACGTGGGCTTCCCAAGGAGCCAGTGCTTTGACGCGGCTCTGGCAGGAGATGGAGAGGCCGTTGTGGGGTGCCCCACTACTGTCTCAAAGACCCCCAAGACGGAGCTTATAAACCCTGATGGAACTGTGAGAAAGCGCAGCTTGAGAGGCTGCAAACCCTCCCACCTCCTCTAAACCAAATTTCTGCCCCTTCGCATTCCTAGCTGTCACCACTGCCTTGCCCTGACCACACTGCTCCCTTGCGCTGCCCCTTTGGGGACTGCTTTCGGGGTATGGTTGCGTTTGGTGCCCACAGAAAGCACTGGGTTGGTTACTGGGGAGGTTGGAGCACTGCGAAGAGGTCCCCCAATCGCCTGTCGAGGGGTCTCTGCTCAGGCACACTGCTGGGAGGGGAGAGGACTCCTCCGCAAAGGACAAGATCTCGTAGTTCCTGGTGTATGTTATTTTCAAATAATTAATCTCTCAGAAGAAGGAGATATCAGTCACTGCAGGGACTGATGAGGTGTCAGCCTGCTGTTCGCTGACAGTGATTGCTTCTTCTCTTCTCTTCTCTTCACTGGAGGGAAACTGAGGCTCCCCCGTTGCTGTCAGCCCCTTCTCCAAACAGTCCCTTCTGCATCTCCAAGGCCAGCATCACTGGGCTGGGAGCAGAAGATGCTCCCTGGCCTCCTTCGCTGCCTCCTGGCAAAGCTGGGCTGCCTTTCCATGGGACACGCTCCCTCTCCTTGCTGCAGTTTTGGGACATGCCCTGTCCAGCCCCTACAGAGACATGGTCCTGGAAGGGACCTTGTGGGTGGCAAAGACCAGCTCCACTACCGATGAACTGCACCAGCCCCTAATCCTTATCAGCCTCCTCTCTTAATTATTTCAGACATAAAAGCTCCAGTGTTTTCCCCAGTTCTGTCTCCTTTTCCAGCTGTGGAGAAGCAGGGACAAGATGAGTGAGGGTCCCTCAAGATTGGGGTCCATGGCCTGAAGGAGCCATGCTAGCTTGGAGGAACCAGCAGATTTATCAGGATGCAACTAGTTCTCTGCAGCACTAATTTCTTCTCCTGAGCTTGCCAGCTCAAGGGTTGGTGATTCCCCTTGTCCATCCACATTGTCTCCACCCTTCTTCCAACGCTTTCTCTGCCCTGGAGACCTGCAGGACTCAGCACCACTGAGACTTGCAGGCACCCAGGCACATGTCAGCTCCTCAGTGTCTTGTGAGTCTACCTTAAAGGCTTTCAAACAGGGGTGCATCCCAGCAAGACACTCAAGGAACCCACTTTATTTCCCACCACATGCCCCCGGAGTCTCTCTGGGACCCCACTGAGTCTGAGTTTGAGGAGAGAGAAGCTACCATTAACAAAAAAAAAAAAAAATTCCCATTCATTTTCTTTTAGTTCTGTATCTGAAAGGAGGGTTCAGCTGTCCCGTAGGGAATGGCTGATCTGCATTTTGACAGGGACATGGGGCCCAGTAGACCATATAAGCATCAATTTTCCAGTGTGGGCAGATCGTGTGTAATTATAGACCATGCCAGAGTTTATGGCCGTGGAGAATCTCTGCGACCGACACTAAAAAGCTTATGAAGTTGTTTTGAACTTTTTCCAAGAGGAAGGGATCCAGCGTGGATCATCCAGCCCTCCCAGCCCCTCTTTCTTCCCCTCTAAATATCAGATCACCTGACGCTCAGGGCTAAGCCTTGAGGGAAGAGTAACCAAGCAGTAAGAGGCTATGAATGCCAGAAAAGCAGCATAGGACTTTGTCTCCCTTCTCCAAAATGATGTGCAAAGAGCAAGCAGTTGGGCTGAGAGTCTTAACAGTTCTAAGAGAAGACTGCAGCTGAGAGGTTGCTTTGGGATGTGCCATATCTATCAAGCCCTGAATGCAAGCAGGTTATAAAACATCTCCAGGATCCTGGGTTGGATGGAGATGGACCCTAGGATCTTCTCTGTTACTTCTCCTGTCTCCTCAGCATCAATATTTTGCCAGAACCAACTCAAAGAGCAACCAGGGAAGTGTAAGTACAGGCTTGCTCCATGAGACTTGGTGGAGGAGATGCAGGTCCTCGCACTGGTTGCTACTGAGAGGCTTGACCTCAGCTCCCCTGGCATAAATTGAGTCAATCTCCACTGAGCCTGGTGCCGGCAGCGCGGAGAAGGTCAAAGCCACCTCCAGGAATTCAAAGCCAGTCCAATGCTTTGGCACCAAACCCAGCTGAACGGTCTCCCCTTTGGGAGCAGCTCAGTCCTCACGAAAGTTCTCATCTTTCATAAAAAGTACTTATCTGAGAATTACAGGGAACAAACCACATGAGACACCAGGCAGTCTCCTGAGAAGCATTTAGACTAAATCTAGGCTCTCCAGTGAGTCAGTAGCAAAGTAGGTGAGGAGAAAAAAAAAAAAATCAGAAATGCATTTAGAAAAAACGTGAGACATTCTGAGAGAAGGAAAAAAGCCCTTAGAGCAGACATTTAATAGCATGGTCATAAAGCAGTGGAATAAAAAAGCACATGAAACAAGAGAATTGATGCAATCTTTTCTAATTTCTGAATCATCACCTTTTCTGGGGCCCATAAGCATGCACTGAGGGAGTCCATTCAAGCCCGCCTCACCTGGGCAACCAGCCAGATACACCCATGCTGTTATTGCCTTCCCCAGCCCTCCTTCAAACACTCCCCAGATCATCTCACCCACAAATGGTGGGACTTCTCCAAGTCCAGTATCCCTCAACAAAGGGACGTTGGTTGGTGGAGCAGGAATGGTTTCAGATGGCCAGCTTGTGCCATTCCCAAATAGCTACTTCCCATATAGACACTCTTTGTGGGAGAAGAGAGATTTCCCTTCCAGAATAATTACTCCGCTTGGAAGCACACTGATTAGCCTGGAACAAAGTGGCTCAAGTGTCCGCATGGGGAGCTATTGTGGAACAACTTATTCTGTCAGAGCTATTCTGGGCAATTTCCTCTCACAAACAGGCCATGAGATTTAATTTTCCTTCTTTCTACAAACAGATGAAAGGTCTGTGCTTACCAACACCAAATCATCCCAGCCTTCCCTGCCAGAAGCAAGAGATGGGTGCAAATTGTCCTGAATTCCTCTCTCTTTGGGACTCCCTAAATTGCCTTTTTTTTTTTTTCAGGAGGAGGAGACATAAATCGGGGAGATTTACAACACTAGGACTCTGGATCCTTTCCAAAGGGTGAGGTCTAACCCAGCATAAATTAACCCGAACAATGGCAAGCGAGGACAATGTTCTGAGCATCCCATGAACGCGCTGAGGACTTACGCAATGCGTGTTTACCAGACAAAGGAAAAGACAGAGAGGAAAAAAAAACCCCAACAATGCCAAGTGTCTCTGTAAACAGAAGTACCCGCTCTTAACTCAGCTTGCAGTTTTTCAAGAAATGCATTAGCCATTTTATTCACCTATAATTAAATTCACCTTTCCCCAGCATTGCAAGATGACAATGAAGAAGGGAAAATACTGGGGCAGAAGAGAGGAAAAGCCCATGGTGCTCCTGGGGTTGGAAGGCGGGAGGACACTGGGGGCTGTTTTGTGGAGCCTTTAACACCCTGATGGGCAAACTGGTAAACATCAAGATAGACCCACCTCTAGCACAAATGTAGCCTTCTCACCTGGCTCTTTTGGCATCTTCTTGGCTTGATTCATTTTCTTCATCTCCATCCGCACACTGCAGGTCTCATGGATACAGAGAAGGAGAGAAGACTAGAAACACAAGAGCAGCTTCACAGCCAAGCCAGAGAGACGTGGGAAGGACCAAGACCAGCTGCGCCAGGAGACAAAGCAGAATGGCTTCAGCTGTGGGTCCAGGAAGGCTCAGAGAGAGCACTACCAGCCTGGGATGGCTGGGGATACCTGGGACGTGGTGCATCAGGGCATGGCAGGGACAGTGGGGGACAGCCAGGGAGCCAGAGGGCTTTGGAGAGCAGAAGACAAGCCATTTACTTTCCACTTGGTAAAAGCATCACCACTTTGGTTTCACTAGTATCTGATCTTCTCAACATCTGTCCCACTTCATGACAGCTCCCTTATTTAAAAATAAATCTTTGGGAAAAAAAAAAAAAAAAAAAAAAAAGAAGAAGAAGAAAAAAAACAACTCCGCAATTTGTTCCTCCAAGCCAGGCTGCCTTTCTGGCCCTGATTTTATCGGAGTGGAGACAGGCTGTCCTTGCGGAATGATTTTACCATCTTGAAAGTGATTACAGAGCTGCACAATGCCTTCAGCTCACCATGTAACGATATTTTTATACGCTGTCTCGTTAGATCACCGCCTGGGTTGAGGATGTTTTCAAACATTGTCTCTTCATGGTCGGCATACCGCAGTACCAGGAATAGAGTGACGAATTGGAGGGAGTTCAGAGGGCAGCGGCAATAATCAGAAATCTGATTTACAATGAAATGTTAAGAAAGCTGAATCCATTTTGCTCGGCTAGAGCAGAGGACTGAGCATCCACCCACAAAGATCTAGAAGGGCAGGTGCTGGGGAAGGTGGTACCTGGCATAGAAGTAGAAGAAAAATTAATAAACGAAAAAGCACAGGTGCTTTCTCAAAAATATTTTGTTTTCAGCAGAGCTGGTACAGGTTCATATAAGGATGGGTACTGGAGGGAGAGGAAAACTCAACTGGAAACATTAGGGAAAAACGACCCCCAGGGGCATAGTTCTGCTTACAAGACTTCATGGGTCTGCTTCTTCTCCAGCTTCTCTGCTTCCTAAACCACCGCTGACCGGCAGCAACACCCAGGCTGCTGTCAAATCTGTGAGCTCACTGTCACCCTTCGGAGTCACCAGAGCCCCTGTCCCCTGGCCCCGGGTAGGTCACACCGCATGCCTGAATGAACCAACCTTATCCCCGCAAATAGAGTTCACGGCATGATGCACACTTGTTTTTTTCCCCTTTATAAATACAGGTGCTACAACATGGCTGCACTTTGTGAGCTGAGGGTGTGAACAGCCGGTGAT
Source organism: Tetrax tetrax (assembly GCA_009806455.1). NCBI lineage: Eukaryota > Metazoa > Chordata > Aves > Otidiformes > Otididae > Tetrax > Tetrax tetrax. The sequence continues at coordinate 118,367 of WHYT01013293.1, forward strand.
TAGAGGAGAACAAAATGCTGATTATGGGTTAATTAGCTAGGCTAATAAACTGTCAGTATCTTCTTTCAGGAGAGAAACTGTATTTCATCCCTCAGAAAACAATGGAGAACATGGAGGGGAAGAGTGGTTTTCTTTGAAAGGCTGAAGCTCAGCTCCTGTGAAGGAGGGAGGGAAAGGGATGCAGAGGGACATGGGAGGATGATGATGGGTGGAGGGTCTGGGTTCATCCCTGCTCCTGCCCTACAGGAGGGAGAGCAAACTGGGGCTGGAGGAGCTGCAAGGGGGGGAAGTCAAAACCATGATGATGAGAAACGTCTCCAGCTGTGGTCCCCAGCCCTGACATCCCCTTTGAGGCCAAAGGTGGGTCGAGACCTGCCAGGGAGAGCATCTCAACCAGATGGGGCTGGGGGTAGCCCCGGCAGAAGCCAGGGTGAGGGGCAGGAGCTGGGGGGCAAAGCACTTCTGGTAACGGAGAAATTGCAAGAGGTTTGGCCAAACTTAGCCAGGGAGAGAGGGAGAGACCAGGGGAAAGCGACAATTCTGCCTGTGGGAAGGATTAGATTATCTACAGTGCTTACACAAAACTGTTGTTTCTATTGCTCATCTCTCTGAATCAGATGTTTAGAGGTCTGTCTGAAGTGGCTTTTCTTTCCTTCCTTTCTTTCTTTTTTGAGTGGAGGAGACAGGAAACCCCAGCACCAGCCCTCTCCTGCAGTTTCCCGGTGGCATTTCTGCTCCTAGATCTCCTCATGACAACCAAGTCCCACAGCCTGGGACAGCCCAGAGGGATTTCTCTCTGCAAGGATGGAAGACCTCAGTGGTTCTCACTGCTGGAAGGGGATGTCTCTGCCAGGTGCCCAAGCTGGGTGAGGAAGAGGTCTCCTGCAAGGATTTCGGGTGGAGATGGTGCCAGGGAAAGCTGCTGGAAAGGTCACCCCAAGTCAGACACATGGGTTTCACCTCCCCGAGCTCTCCCTCATTTGCAGCCTTGCTCCTCTCGGCTGGATTTCCAGCCCGGGTTATATTTCTGTCTGTGCTCACTAAGTAATTAAAAACACTCTTTTAAGAAAAAGCAAAAACAAACAAACCAGAAATCAGTCAAACCTCATCAGTCAAGACTGCTCTGAAGCAACCAGCAGCTACAACCACGGAAAGGCTTTCATTCCCAGCCCATCACCCTAGGTTTGGTGTGAGGGAAAATCATCTTCCCCACGTAGAAGAGGCTGCTGTTACATTTTTTTTTCTGTCAAAACCAGAGTTGCATAAATCCCAAAGCTCTTTTCCTTGTTGTGAGGAAGGAGGCACAACCTGAGGTGACTCGCAGGGTCTGGAGGAAGGTCATCCCTCCAAACCACACTGCCGTTGTCCGCCCAGCCCTTATGGTCCCAGGGAGAATTTTGTCACCTAAACTCCATACATGGGGTTTCAACCACTTAAATCTCCTTCTTGTACATAAGTAGGCGAGGATAGAAATAATGGTGATGGTAATGGTCATGGTAGGGAGAGAGGTTCAGACGTGGTGATTCAAAGGTCTTCCTACAAAATCTTTCTAATTGGGCATTTACCTAAGCTGCATTCCCTGCCACACAAAGCCGTTGCTTAAAGCAGTGCGTACAGCGAGGCAATTGCCTTTTTATTTTGCTGGTTATTATTTCTCACTGGAAAAGAGGGGGGAAAAAAAAGCTATGGCTCTAGATTTTTTATCAGGTTTCAGCTATTCTGCCTGATGTTCAATAAAAGAAAACCTATCTCTGTTAGAGATGAGTAGCCCTTTACAGAACAGTCATTGCCTGCAAAGTAACCTTTAAGCACCTGGCTGTCTCTTAAGTTAATGCAGCTAGAGGATGGAGAGGAAGTTACAGTCACTTCTGTGTGTTTGAAAAATGCAGCTATTTCTCTTAAAATTCAGCAGCCAGCTGCACACGCTTTTATTGGTTTAGTTGATGTTGTTGTTTTCAGTTTTCCTGAAATCACTGCCCATCACCTTCCCCCCGCCTGGCTCAGCTGCCTGAGTCCCCGCGCAAGCAGGAGGAGGGAAGCAGAGTCAGCCCGCGCTTCGGGGACCAGCGTCGTGTCCCCTTCCCACCAGTGATGCTCAGAGGAACATTCCCTTTTAGCAGTTCCTTCAGGAGAGTGCAGAAGGAGCCAGCAGGTCCCAAGCGAGGGTCTGGGCAGCAAAGGGGGGGCTGGTGCTGCACCCCAAGTTCTCAGTGTGTCAGTCCTCACCATCACAGCAGCTCATGCTGGGACATTCGTGTACCTGATGGGCTCTTTCCACACATCTCTGGGTGTGACTGCAGCAGCCAGGAGTGGCCTTGGGGTGACAAACCATCCCCTGATGCAACACATGCCACCAGGCAGGCAATTCCATCCCACCAGGAAATTGGAATCTTTGTGTGCCTGCACCTGCAGATGCATCACACACTTCTTCTAGGGCTTGCCATGACCGTAAGCTCTCCCACTACAACCACCCAGAAGTTCACAGCCAAACTGCTAACCTAAGCAAGGTTTGATCAAGTCGTTATGGCAGAGCCATGGCAGAGCCAGGTTAGAGCCTTTGGCATGGCAGCCTAAGATGCTTCCAACCTTGCATGACAAAGCCCAACTCTTTTGCAACAGAGATGTCCCTGCAGTGCCATCCTCATTCAGGAACCACCACTGGCCTCAGGGAGGACAGCACTCAGGATACAGGGCTGCAGGATGGCCAAGGAAGAAGGACAAACATGGGTCACCCTCTGCCTCCCTCCACGCACGTCCATCCCCACATGCTCGGAGCCGCAGCGGCATGGAAGAAACCCCCATGGCTTTGCTGGTCTGGTTCTACGGAGAGGGGTGGCAGACCCCAGCCGGTGAATACACACACGCCAGAGGAAACCTGAACCCTCCCCACGCGACTCATGCCATGGCTGCATCTTGTGTAAGGAAGCTCAGGATTTAGGGTACCCCCGGCACCTACTGCACAAGTGACAAGCAGCTGTCAGCAGCTTACGGGGGTCTCCAGCTGCCTGCAAATTTCCGCATTAAAGCTGTAAGCTCTCATGCCTCACTTGGGACCAATAAAACAGGATAGGGTAGAGGCTGTCGTGATAAATGGGACATAAATCACACCTCCCCCTCCTCCTTCCCCTTCCTTGGGGGGAGGTGGTGCTGCCAAAGCCTTCATGAGCCCAGCTTCAACATGCTCAGACAGGTCCTCTTCTGCCTGTGCAGTCAATTAGAACTTCATCAGAAATCAATTTGCAAGGCCCAGCTGAGATGTACCTATAGATCAGGCGATGCCAAGTGATTATTACACTAATGGAATATTCCATTGATTAATTGAATATTTAAGTCCTGAAATGTAAGCCCCACTGTCTTATCTGCGGCTTGTTATGCAGCTGAGCAGCAGAGACGTTGTACCAGTGCGAGAAGCTAACCTTGAGTCTTGCTCTTTTGAGGTGAAAGGCAGAGGGTCTGGTCCTGGTCACATGGGAAACATTTTTACCCCTTTGCTATACTCCTCAGCCACCTTGAGACACTCTTCTTTCCTGTGGCAGTGAAAATAATGTTCTATCTTTTGTAATAGCATGGGCTCGGACACTTTCCTGACCTGGATGTTGCACAGAAGCTTCATTCTGGGTGGTGAGTGAGAAGGTCCACGCAAAGTAACAAATGTACCTACAAAAAGCACATGCAATAGCTAATGAATGTGGTTGGATTTGTTGCCTGGACTCCTTACCAGGGCTCTCCAGCTACCCTCCAGCACCCATCACACCCTCCAAAAGACTCAGCCTTTGTGCTGCCTGTTGTGCAGCACTAGCTTGGATGGCTCAGCCCCATCCCGGGGACGGCACTTCTCCTGTTTCCCCACCGAGCCCAAGGAGGAAATCCTCAGTGATTTATTTTATTTTTTACACACAAGCAGATGTCAGGACTGCAGATCATAGCCAGCAGGTCAGGAGGGCCATCCAAGGGTTTTCCGAGCTCCTCTACCTGCAGCCCAAGAGCTTCTCCACACACACCACAAAAGCCCCAGGTGTCCAGAGGGCAAAGGGCTCCTGCGTCAGGCTTCTGGATTCGCTGCACAGAGACGTCCAGGTTACTTGTTCAGTGAAACACCTGGTTAAGTGTTTTGTTGGATAAAGGCCATAACAACCAAGAGAGAAACAAGACAGAGATAAGGGAGAAGCAGAGATGAGCAGCAAGTGGAAGAGAGGTGGGCTGAAGCTGGAGTAATTATCACCAAAGTGCCCAGTGGTAGGTTAAGGAATATTATCCCCCAATGGTATTACATGATTAACGTAATGGCAGAGAGCCATTAACTAGGTGAGCAAGAGAGAGGACTCCAGTCTTCTGCACAGAGCTCCTGCTCCCACGCCAGATGGGGAGGTTTCCTTCCCTGACTTGAAGAGCACTGGCTGCCCGTGCCCAAACCCTGCGGGTTGGCTGCTGAAAGAAGGAGCCATCCGACCCAGAAAGGATGGCTCCCAAAGGACTGGAGAGTCATTTGCTTTTCTCCCAGCAGCGCTACAAGCATCCCCTCGAAGGCTCCTTCCAAGGAGGTGGTAGGGGCTACAACAGTGGTCACTACTTTCAGAGAAATCATTGAAAGGTGAAACTGGATCTTTGTTCCTACCTGCTGCCTATCTGCAAGACCTGAAGCAATGGCTGTCCTACAACTGTAGACGGCAAGATGAACATAGGCTCCCCATTGGTCCCACCTTCCCTTCTCCCTGTGTGTTCTCACCCACCCTTCTTCCTGCCCTAGGTATTGGGAAAGACTCTGGAGCAAGCCAGGCTGAAGGGAGCACATGGAGAACAAGCACCATGCCTAGTGCCTGCCCTGGTCGTCACTGGGGACTCCTGGTCTCCACTATTGCCCCCAAGGGGTACTGGGGTCTTTGGCCTGAACTCTAGCAGTAGAAACTGCTTAGCTGCTGTCATGGGAAGCAGCATTTTTTTCCCTCTTTATGTATGTTTTCCTGAACAGGAAGGTAAAAGTAAATGGAGAGGAAAAACAACTATTGATGGAACGGCTAGAAGGGAGAAGAGAGCTTTTTGTCTCACTGAGAGACCTGACCTTTCAGTGGTGGCTTCAAGAAACCTCAAGGAAATGTGCTTTCCTGGCATTTGCTGCAGGTGAATTGTTGGGAGTTTTCGTCCTCTCTCTCAGGAGATAACATCTAGATGTTTATTAACTTGCAGGCTCTGGGTATCTAGGTGATCTGAGGAGCCTAGAAACCCGCAGCTGGTAAGATCAGGCTCTGGAAAGATGCCTGAAGTCATGGCTCTCAGTCTTTCTCAAGCAGCAGATCCCTGTGAAACCCAATATTTCTCCTGCTCAGCAGACTCTTACCCTCATGCATGGACCTGCTAGCAAGGCTGCAGTGGGACCTGGTTCTGCGGTGGCCTCATGCGCTATTCGTGGTCTTCAAACTACACTGTAGTCACAAAGCACGACAGACTCATAAAAGCAGCACAGGAAGATGGGCCAGAAATGAAACACATTCCACTGGGTTTGGGTTTGCGCTTGCGAAAGAGAAGAGGAAAGTTCATCTGCGCTGGCGTAAAACCGTACAGCCCCTCCTCTTCCATAGCAATGAGGAGCAAAGTGTCCAGGCTGCCTTCCTCATAGGAGAGGGCTGGTAGTCCCAGGCATACTGCTGACAGCAGGGACTGAGGGGGAAACTGGAGATTGGGCAGCGAACGGGGTTGTGCTGTTGGTCAGGGAGAAAAGAGACACGGAATGGTGAAGAACCCATCTTACTCATCTGGCCTTGAGTTCCCTTAGCCTCTCCTTGGCCAGGGGGATGTGGGAGGCCCACGGCAATGGTCCAGACACATGCTGGGGGAGACATGCAGTTCATCCCAACATGGGCCTCCATCTCCCGCTGTGCGTGAAGCAGGAACCTCTTTGTCAAGCCCTGAAAGACAGCCCCTGGGGCGGAAGGCGGCAGAAGCAGCCCAGGAGCCAGCAGCGCAGCAAGCTGTCTAGTGCGGGGTCCCGCAGCCGGTTCAAACAGCGGTCGCTGCTGACACGGGAAGAGGAGATAACATCGCTTGAGCAGGGTTTGCTGCTCCACGGGGCAGTGCACAGAGGTCAAATGCTGGCCCCGTGGCCCCTGCGGCCGCCAAGTGCCCATACTCACGCGCACCGTCTTTCTTTTCCTCTGCAAAGAGCACAAACATTAGAAGACGAATCCGCAGGCCTCCCTGCAGAGGTGTTTTGCACAAAAAAAAGGTAGAAAGCCTGGGGTGGTTTTTCCATCCCGGTAGCAGCAGGCAGCTCTCCCTTCTCTGCCCTCCCCAGGCTGCTCCATCTCCCCAGGGACTGATCCTCAAGCCGTAGGGAGCCGATCCCTTCGGCGTCACACCAACGCCCTCCATCCCAGCCTTGCTAGATGAGACAAGGCAGGGGAGAGGAGGCAGAGACGCAGTCCTGTCTGCTGCGGCCCTGCAGTAGAGACATGGAGACCCTCCTTCTGCTCGGGGAACCTCAGCTTCAAACCAAGAAGACGGGGAGAAAAAACGGAGGTATCAAAACCATGGTATGAATCTCAGGGAGATTTCAGACTGATAAATATTTCAGACTGACAACTATTCCTGTCCTTGAAAGTTCATTCATCAAACTCTCAGCAAGGCCTCCACGTCCCAGGACCATAAATACTAAGGCCTATTTTAACAACTGCTTTCAGCGTGGCCAATACCAAAAGTATGGAAACCAGTTACGGATCAGCCTATATCCTTGTGTGTTGCAGTGTAATTTATTGCACCTCTAAAGGCTATATTCAAATATTCTTCTGTGGTAATGACAGTCCCTGACTGTGCGCGATCATTTGTGAGCTGATTGTACCTTGTTTAGATATGGCTCCACACAATGACAACGATTTAGAAACAACGGCAGGCATTAGCATCGCAGCGATATAAGCAGGCTCGGTCTTACATGCAGGGACAGTTTTACTGCCAGTCTGTGGAGGGAAAATTTGACCTCAAATCAGGAAAACCTGCTTGCTGTCAGGAGAATAGAAATGTTGGAAACTTGGAGCTGTGATGCTCTCCTCTCCTGAGCGATGCTACACCAGATCCTCCCTGACCCCTGCAATGGGTGTCATGAACTCCAGCAGCCAGGCATGGGTCCTGCTCCTATTTCTCTGCAAGCCTCAGACCCCTGAAGGATTTCAGAGATTTTTTTTTTTATGGGGCATTTGATAGTATTCTCCTTAAATTGCCCTGAATCTTTGGGTTGCCCAGATGCTCCTCACGTGATGGAGCAGAACCAGGAGCCTCTTGCTAAATGCTACAGTGGAAGGGAAGCAGAGAGCCCTTCATTGCCCTACATCCCTGTTAGTGATGGCCTACAATAATAAGGGGAAAATTTGCTCTGGTCCTTTCTGTCCCACAAATAAATTTCATCCCCAGATCCCTACACCTGCTCCAGACTGCGACATCCCAGTGCTGAGCAGACTCTGGGCTTCTCGGTTCCCATCTCCAAGCACCATCTTGGCTACGAGCTCTTTAAGCAGGGCCTTTGCCTACCGGGCAAGCTCTTAAGCACATTTCATTCATGAATTAAGTCCCTGACAGCCCATATCTCTATGATCAATATGTTTGTTTATTAGCAGCAGCTGCTGTGTTTTAGCAAAACTGGAGGGCTCCAGCAGGAGCAGCGTGCTCTAACCGCAGAGCAGGGCTTGGGACGGGGAGGAGAAGGACCTCCTGCTGGCAAATGGGAGCTGGGCTGGATAAGATTTCACGCTAATGACCCTTTAATTGAAATCACTGCTCGGGACAGATTGCTCAGCTCGGGGATATCTGCACTGATGGCTCCTGGTTTGGCCTCTCCGGCGCAGAGTCCATTAACTCAGCAGCGGTGAACAAAAGCAAGCGAGAGGGATGGTGTGGGGTGGTCCATCCCCAGCAGTGCTGATCTGCACCTCCAAGGAAGCCCAAATCAGCAGCTGGTGCAAATGGAGACCAGGCAAAGGGAGGAGAGGGTGTGCAGCTTGGACCTCATGCTTCTGCATCTGCTGACGCCAGCTGATGTGGCCCCTGCTGTCTCCTTCTCTGGGCAGGGTTGTCCCCATGAGCTGGGCTTGTGTGCCCAGGAAGGGGAATCAGGACACCTGGGCCTCATCCCCAGCTCACGGCATGACCTTAGCCTTCGCTTTGCATTCATTCCACCTTCTGCTCAGCCTCTCTTACCGTTGCAAGGCAGTAATAGCTGTCTGCCCTAATACATGCTGGGCAGGGAGACGAACATAGCAGAGAAGAACAGGAGCTGCAGAGAAGGGAAAATCATGAACTCCTGTCTTCTTCTGCAAGTGGCAAAGCAAACTCCCTCCCTGAGGTCCCTTTTCCCTTCCCCTTCTCCTGCCACAGCAGCAAGGGCAGCATCGCACAGGAGCTGGTCCTGGCTGGATCAGCAGCACGAGGCGGCAGCTCAGGACGAGGGTGAGCTGTACCCCATCCATCAGAGCAGGGCATGCCTGTGGGTCTATGCCCTGTAAAACTGGAGACCCTTCCCCACCGGGCAGGCTCCAGGTGAAGGGCAGAACATGGTTTTCCTCACAACAGAGGCTGGGGAGCTGTGATATGAAACTCAGGATCAGCACAAAGTCCTCAAGAGCCACAGAGACGCTCCGAGCTACGGTTCCTGCTCTGTGCATCCGTCTGATTCCCAGCCAAGAGGGAACTTCCCCATCCCCGGGGACCCCCCGTGTGCTGCAAGGTTTATTACAGGCTGGAGAGTGCTAATGAAACCCTGGGCTCGTTAGATGTAGGCAGCTCTTTTGGGCTTGTTTTGTAAGTGGAAATGTTGATGTGTGTCTCTTGCAATGCAAAGAGATGTCTGAGTGCACAGAAAGGAGGGTTATGAACCTGCTTTGAATGCATTTATTATTCCCATTAATTACTGTGCCTGCTAAAGAGGACCAGCTGTTCTAGGAGCTGTGGTACCGATTTATCAGGAGAAGATTCCAACAGAAGTCGCAGAGAGTTTTCTTCTGAACTTGGGAGGATGGAAGATGGAGGTTTTTTAATTAGAACTTGTTATTAATGGGAACGTAGCAAATTAAAAATAGCTTCCCTCCCCCCCTCCCTATTATATGAAGCTCTGATCTCAATTAGAAAGATCAGGGACTAACCATTGAATGGGAATTACTGAGATGAAAACTGATTGAAAGACAAAAAACCAAAGACAGAGGCATCCCAGGGAGAGAATGGAGACGGGGAGAGGCAGGACCGGGAAACAATGAGCAGAAGCTGGCGGAGGCTGCCTGCAGCTGCCGGGTGTCAGCAGCCCAGCCGAGAGCTGGTGGCTTTCTGCTTTCCCCGGCGGCAGGGACACCCTCCCAGGGCTGCTGCTAGCAGGGGCTGTCCTGTCGAGAGCCGTGGCAGCTCAACTCTCTTTGGGTTGGGGCTTTAGATGTGCTGCTGGGCATCGTTTGTAACCCAGCTTTGTAGCAGAGTGGGGCCACAGGGTCCAGCCTATACGGGTGTTTCTATAGAAAGGTCCCTGTTCCCAGGCTCAGGGCCATCTGGGGTGTTTCTGTGCAAGCCCACTGGTGTTGCAGCATCCTATCTCCTCACCTGCAAAGGTGTCCCATCTTGTATCACCTCCTTTCCATCTTCCCATCTCACCCCACCATCGCTGTACGACCGCTGGCTCTGCCCTCGTGCAGGCTATGAACAAGGCTACACCAGCTCTCTGGTCTTGTGCTGTTTCATAAATCCAGCGGCCTTGAGGATGCCCTGAAGCTGCTGAGATCTCAGCAAGAAGTGATCAAATTGGTCTCCAGGCCCTCCACCCCAGGAACTGTAGCCCCACCACCCAGGCTGGCTGCAGGATCAGTCCCTGCCACATCTGGGTGGGCAAGGAGGGGGTAAAATAACCCGGTGTGGGCTGGGACGGGGCTGTTTCGTTTGTTCTTTGCCAGTCTGAGTCATGTCAGGTTGGGGAACGGGTGGTCAGGAGTCAAACCTGGGGTGATGCACAGGGACAGCTGGCTCTGACCAAACCCATCTCCTGCATCCCGCTGTTTGAAAACCTTGTTTAATGACTTCTTAATGAGAATCTCATCTGCTCCTTTCTCTGGTCACCTGTGGATCAGACCCCTGTCTTCCTTCCAGCAGATAATCCATGCCATATTCTAGGGCAGGCAGGGACCTTAGGCTGAAATTACAGCCTTGCTTACTAATTGCTGCATGTTCTCTCTCCGTAGGTATATCATTGCCAGCAATTAGCGCAAAATCCTTTCCCACTCTTGTTAAGTTCCTGTGCTGCAGTTAAATACTCCCAGATCCCATTTAAATGATTTCAAATGCAATTCATTCTGGCTCGTTAAATAATTCCACAGCAGTGTTTGTCGTCTTCCTTCTCTGTTTTCCAACAGCCACTTTCACCCAGAAAGAATATGATGACTGAAGAATGGAGAAGAAGGGGGAAGATATAAAAACTGAGAAATTTGGGGTCCTCCCTCTGCACTCATATTTTCCACCGTTTCATTTTTTTTTTCTTCTTCTCAGGCTGAGATTTCTCCTGGTAGCTGGATTTTGAGATCTTATGGCACAAGGGAGAACAGGACACGCCAGAGCTCTGCCCATGGCATGCTCCACCACGTAACCAACCACAGGGAGCTGCCTTGTGCTTCCTGCTGCGTTTTCCTGAGTCCAGGGCTGTGGATAGGCAGGGTTGAGGGTCAGCGAGAGAGCAAGCAGCTGCTCAGATCCACTGAAGTTGCCCTGGAGACAACCTGCCTGTTCCACCTGTTATCACCCCTTCCCCCATCTTCTCTTTTACTTCGTGCACCACCCAGCTTCTGTCCCCACGCTGCTGGTCCAGTGCCCCACAGCATTGCCCTCCTTTCCTAGAAGATGTGATCTTTACCTTAATTCCCACATTAGGTGTAGAGGTCATGGAGGGGGGAGGCCAGGACGGGCTGAGCTCAATGCTTGCCTGTCATCACCACCTGCACAGCATCCCACGGCATTTGTCCGCCACAAGTCAGAGGGCACGGGCACGGTCACAGAGTCCTGCCCTTTCACTGGGGTTGCGTATGTCCCCAAACACAATCCTCGTGCTGTCCTTCCCGACACGGCCATATTACATCATCTCTTGGTTTTCATCTCCTCGTGGCTGCCAAGTCTCACGCGCACGCTGCACACTTCCCGATACTGGATATTTTCCTTAAAGCCCCAGCTCCTGGAGACAAGTGATTCAACAAGACTCAGCTTTCAGTTTATACTAAGAAAAAAAAAAAAAAAAAAAAAAAAAAAGGAAAAGTTTAGTTCTTGTGGCTGGGGGAAAAATAAATAAAATCTGTGAGTGTTATTTGAGGGCAACCTACTGGTTCCAGAGCCAGAAGGCAAGTGGAAAGAAAACAGCATTTAACATCTTTGTTTGAATTTGGAGACCAGGCTGGTAAGCTTTGAACGTCTAGGGTCAGCAGTAGAACATCTATTGTGCCTCTGCGCTGGAGTGGAGGCAAAGGAGCCAGACTGGTCTCCTTAGGCAGATCTTCCTTCCTGTATCTGCATGAAATTCTGCCATTTGCCAAATTTGATGGCTAACCCATTGCCACCCAGAGCCGTTGCCTGAAATTATCTCCATATGCAGCTTGATAAGTCGCGGCTTTCAATCTGCAGTCCTTGAGGCCTGCAGGTCCAGCGACTACTCACAGGCAGTCGTGAAAAGGTTGCAAAGAAAAGCAATTTCCTTTCTGCCATTCAACAGGCTGCGGCTGTGTTACTGTCAGAAAATTTGTAGTGGTCCTTGAGTTGACGAAGCTGAAAGCCACTGTGCTAAATGCATTAAAGCTCCTGCGGGATGAAAGGTGGAAGAAGAAGAGAGAGCGCTGTCAACAGGAGTGCAGCTGCCGGACTGCCTGTCGGGGACGGAGGAGAAGGACACGTGGGTGGAGGGACTCACAGGGTTCAAGACACAACTGTGTGTTTATTGCTGCATGCGTTTGTTTATGCCAGAATGAGTTTCGAGTGAGATGCGTGGATGAACTTCTCAAGCCACTTTTTGTTTCCAGGGTGGGAGCGGCCGACATTGAGTTCTCACAGCTAACAATCCTCCTGAAAGGCCTGGGTGAGAAATGTGAGTTCGGTCGGAAGGGAATTAGCACTGAAAGGAGTGAAAGCAAACCAGAGATGTCACAACAGTGCTCACAGAGTAGAGTTTGCTACTGAAAATCCACTTGGCTAGCCACAAACCTCAGACTGGGATGCCATCTTATTCCCTGGCAGCCATGGCATTGCAACGATGGTCCTGAAAAATACCATCTAAAATAAATGGGACAATGTAAGGGAAATCTCTGCTTGAAAAATGTGTGTCCCCATCTGTTAAACAATATTCAGGTGCTCCTGCATTTACGCTTCCTCCAGATTTATGCAGCAATGGCTTTTGAAGGCAGATTGTCTATGAGAAGAACAGATGGAGGGAGCAATCCTCCCATCCAAGTGTTGCACCAGAACTGAAGAAAAGTTTGTAATCTGGTTCTTGTTTACAGAGCCAAGGCTTCACATTAAGCCCCCTCTGGTCTGACTTGCCAGGTAGTTCAGGAACCCGTGGCAGAGCTGAGAGACTCCTGGTTTTACTTATTTGCTTCTGCTGGTTTCCCATCCAGGGTTGTTTTGTGAAGGCAGCAATGCTGTCAGGGATGTCTTCTGCACGGGCATCCACCGGGGTCAAGAACAAGGGCCAAAGATAACAAGGCAGCAGAGCTGAAATGTTCTTCTTCCCCATCGATACAGAAGAGAATTTTTTCAGGTGTCTGAGCCAGCTTCCCAAGCTTCATGAGCAACTGCTGAGCAAAGTCTCTCCACTACCCTGAACCTTTCATAAGCACAAAATTTGCTGTAAAACACAAAAAGTAATTTTGTGGAAGCAAAATAATACTCAGTCATATCGGCATCTTAGCTCTCAGTTTCTCTGTTTTCTGTGTTTCTGTTTCAAAGAAAAACAATGTGATTGTTAATTACAAACTGTTTTGAATGCATGAAAGAAACCGTTTCAGAGCCAGCCGGAGGCGGGAAAGCTGAGAATACGATGTGTGCCGAAGTGCTTTAAAGGGCAGAAAGTCCCATTGTAATTAAGGCTGATGCAATCCTTGTAACAGATACAAGGTGGAAACGTTACCTTGCTTAGCTTCCCACTTATCCCTCCTCTGCCTGTTGGGTTTTGCTTTGGACTAGGTGGGAAATGCTGAAATATCAAGGGAGTGCTTTGCATTTCAAAGAAGTTAATGCATAAGCGATGGTGTGATTCATTAGGCGTCTATGGATGCATCGGTGTTCCAGGGTCGACAGACAGATCGGCAGCCGGTGCTTCCCGTGCTCCTCTTCTGCGGAAGAGACCAGCTGAAGTCTGGCAACTGAACCTCAGTGGGAAGTAAAACGGAGCTGGAACCTGGTGCAACAGTTCATCCTCAAAACACAGTTGCTTTCCCCCACTCTAGGCGGTCTTTTTAATTCCTTCATGATCCAGCCCACCATGGGGAAAGCAATCACAGCAACCTGATGATGTAAGGGATGAAAGAGAAGCTCGCAGCTGTAAACACAGAAGGAGTCTGGATGCAGTAATGTACAAGGTAAAATATGGATAGGCACGGAGCGAGGCATGCACAGTATCCCTGTGAATACTGGGCAAAACAGGAACAGGCTCAGATGCTGGCGCACAGACAAGCACATATGGAGACAAATTCCCAGAGGAGGTCCAGGCATGAGCCCCATGGGCAGCTGTGAAGCAGCGGCTTACAGGGGAGGGATGCTCCCAAGGTCCCAGGACCAGCCCTGGGCACCATGCGCTCCTGGGTTGTACACTCATAGCTCAGTTCCCAGCAGAAGGTCCCATTTGAGCAGGACCTGGCTTCTCCTCTGCCCCCACCATTGCCAGAAATCACCAGCACCCCGCGTCCAGAGCTTTACATCTGCTGACTTGCATTTCCACCGCCCTGAAAACAGGGCAGCTGCCTGCTTTGGCGTTCAAAGGCAGCCTGCTTTCACTTATCGGCTGGGCCGAGGCAAATCCCTGGGGAAGGAGCCTTCCACTCACAGCACAAGTAAGCGTTTGTGGTTACTCTCTCCTCCGATCTGCTGCCCACGTGCTCCGCGGGACTCGGAAGCTGCAGGTGGAAGGGGCTGGCGGGCAGAGCTCCTCTCCCAGCTGAGCAGTTGCTCTGTGCTTCTCAGCCAAGGTCTCAGAGCGGTTGGGACCGCTCTTCAGAACAGCCACAGGCTGTCTTCTCACGGTCACCTCTTGGAAACTGCTTGAAGGGGAATGTCCCTTTGCTCAACCATGCTCTGCTCCCCTTGGAGCCTTAGAGCCCCCCAAATGCTCTGAGCCCCCACCATGACTGCCTTTCTCTGCCCCTGCCCTGGTTTCTTGCCTACATCGTTAAGCCAAATTAGGGTGCTTTGCTCTTGCCTCTCCAGTCCATCTCCTCCAGCTTTATCAACGTCCTTTCACACTCCTTCACACCCAGCTCTTTCTCCCCAAAAAGGAATGCTTAGAAACATGCTGGCTCCATCAACAGGGAAACGCTCCTGTGGCTCTGCCCATCTCTCAACCTCAGGAGGCTGTCTGACCCCCAGCTCAGCCACCCAATTATTTTGTGCCCCCCCAGCTCCAACTGCAAGCAGCAGGACAGCAGGATGGCCAGCAGTGGCACTACGCCCAAGCCGCTGGCTGTCCCTAGGGCTGTGGTCTTGCTCCCCACTGTGGCTCTGCTCCTCCTCCTCCTCCTCCTCCGCTCGCAACCTTCCTCCTACAGGAACCGGTGACTAATGCCGATGGCACATGCTCCTCTCCGGCGTGCATCATCACAGCGCGCGTGGGCATGCGAGGGTGAGGGAGCGGGTGCGCAGAGGAGGGAAGCACACTTGATAGTGTGAGACGGGCTGCGGGAGCCTGCATGTGACCGTGGGAGCGGGGGGATGGCCCAGGGACCGTGAGGGCAGTTGGGGTCCTTGGCTGGGCACAGCCAGAGCTGGGAACACAAAGGGACGTCCAGGTGGCACTTTCTAGTGGACATTGCTCCCAGGGTCTTGCTCGCCCAGAGCGAGTGGGAGCATGGACTTGAAGGAGCTGGAAGCACTGGGCAGACTGGGAAGATCAAGACTTTTGCATTTCTTTTAAATGAGAAACAGAGCAGGAGGCCAGGCAGAATGGCTGAGACCCTTAGGGCAAGTCATGCCCCAGCCCCCTGCCTCAGTTTCCCCCTAGGCAACACTTAATATTGCCACAGACATTATTTTTAAGCAGTCTCCCAGGCTGCCATTCTCTCACCAGCATGGTGCAGCTCCAGGACTTGATACAACACAGGTCATGATGCACCAGGCCATCAGCAGTGACTGTGAAGGTTAATTTGTGGGAATAAGGAGACAAGAGGGTGGTCCATCATCGCCCAGTGTCCCTTTTGCAGGCTGCTCCATCATCAGTGGGGTGTCAGACCCTCAAGAAAAGGAGCTGCTCTGGGTCAGACACTTACAGGACCCTTCTCTCCCCCAGCTGTCCCACCAGTCTCCATTTAGCCCCATTCCCCACACAGAGTCCTGGTTGGTGGCTCCTGGGGGACACAAGGTGCTGAGGGATGCGGGATGCTCAGGGAGGCAGCCCCAGGAAGCCAGATCCATGCAAACTCTCAACCCAGCCATGGAAAAGCGCATTGCGTCGAGGTCTCTTCTCACCTGCTATGTTCTGGCCAGCCTTGAGTGCCCACCTGCAATTCATCTGTGCACAGGTGCTCTCATGGAAACCTTGGATGTTGCTCCCAAAGGCTGCAGGGCTCCAGCCAGGGGCTGCCCTTGCTCTGTAGGAGAAAACAGCCGGCGTTTGTGGTCAGGATGCTGCTGTGATCTCAGGCTTCGGCTGCAGGATAATTCCCAGCATCCAGGCCACCAGGTATGGTAAAACCCCATCTCCAGGGTCCCCTGTCCCCTCAGGCCTGTACGTTGTATCATTTATGGCAGCCACAAACTGGTTTGGGGGACTCACACCACACATACCCACCTTCAGTCACCCCACCATATGCCTGCCACCCACACATGGCCAGGACAGCCAGGGGCAAGGTCCTTTGCCCTTGTCTCCTCTCGTCACCCTGGGTGCATCACCTTGTCACCCTGCCACGGCGAGGCTGTCCCGTGGGAGGCCAGGCAGTGCTCTTAAACAAGACGGTTAACCATGCCTCTGGTTTCCAGGCGTGCAGGCACTTTTTTTTTTTTTTTTTTTTTTTTTTTTTTTTTTTTACAAGCCCACTTAAGAGTGGAGGAAAGGGCGAGCTGCCGGCTGCCGTACCAGCATCCCAGTGGGCTCCGGCGCCCCGCATTGCCAACCGCAGCCCAGCAAGCCTGGCGTAATGGCCTAAAGAGTGGCGGAGAAAGACTGAGCAGCCTGCTAATGCGAGCAGAGCAGACAGCACTGCCCCCCTCCTCTTCCTCCTCCCTTCACTAGAGCCCTGCCCAGATGGGAGCCCAGGGAATCTGGTTTTCTCTCTCCCTCAAGGAGACCCCATGCCTAGAGATCCCCAATGGGGCTGGATGGAGAGACGGTACTGGGCTGAGGCCAGGGAAAGCCTCTCATCCCACCCTGCGTCCCACCAGGCTTTGTCCTGATGTGGCTGCTCACTCCCAGCCAATTCCATCCACACCACACTGAGGAATACAATGTCCAGGAGCAGCAAGGGCGGCAGCAGGATCAGGCCTCCGCAGCCGGCTTGGAGGCTGGGAGCCATCTAATTGACTGAGGGTCTTAATTACCTGCGCACTGGTTAGAGCCCATGGGGAAAAGAGCCATGGGAGGCAGCTGGACTGGCAGGTACAAAATAGGGAAGGTCGTCACTGGAGGTTTGGGTAGCAATGTGATGGAGCGAGTGGTACTGAAACAGCATCCAACAGGCGCCGTTCTGCACACTGCATGTCCACAGGTGGGTACGAGCCATTGGATGGGACCCTCTTGCACCTTTCCTTCTGCAAAGGTCCCCGGACAGACCCTGCACAGGGCTGGAAATGCCACCTCCTCCCGGTAGATATTCTGAGTCCTTGAAGACAGGATGGTGATGCTGGAAGAAGCAGCTCACTGACAAGCAACCCAGGCTGGAGAGGAGAAACCATTTCTACTTGTTTAGAAGGAAACAGAGTGGCAGCTGTCAGCAGCTGAGGGCAGGTTGGACCAAGTCCCTGTTACCAGGCAGGAGGCAGATTCAAGAGTCACAGCCTTGCCCTCCCATTTATCAGAAGAGAGTTGTCTTCAAAGGGGACAGGGATGTATCCAGGGCACAGAGGGCAGAGATGGAGATTTCTCACCCAGGTCCCGCCCAGATCTCACGAGAAACGTCCTATGGGACAACAAGGACAGATTTAGAGATGCTGAAACTGTTCAAGCCTCTGTTTGCAAGGTTTCAAGGCGCAAACAGTCAGCAAATATCAAGGCAGAAGGTCAGTATCGGCATTGACTTAGAGGATTTCTCAAGACCTAAAGAATGCCCTCAAAATCCCCCAGACCTCAAACCCCATCAACAACCCCATGACTGCCAGCAGCAGGTTTCACTACTTACCTGTGTGATTTGTCACATAAACCTTGTCCATTAGCAGCAGGATGGAGCCCCAGCCAGGAGATTTCATGACAGGTCCTGAGCAGTCTTTGGAAGCTACTGGTTGGATCAGAAACACAGTCCTCACAGGCACCTCCAACTTAAAAATGGACAGGAGAAGCAACAAGTACTCCTCAGTCCTTGGCATAAAAGTACTCATAAAGGAGGAAGAAGAGCACCTCAGCACAGGTGGCAAGGACAGAGCATCTGCCAGCCCAGCCCCATGTCCCCAGAGTCCTCTAGTGCAGGTCCTCACATCCCCAGGCTCACCACAACCTGTTCCCCTGGCATGTCCCCTCCTCAGCTGCTCCACAACATCCATCCATCGTGCTGGGGACATATTTCCCAGTCAGCGCTCCTCCAGAAGGACCTCAAGGCTTTCGGCAGCTGCTGCACCGCAAAACATTTTCCCAGCTTCTACAAGAACATCTCCATTCCAGGAGAGCCCATAAATACCCAGCAGCAGTTTCGGCATCGGGGTAGATGCAGGCTGGAAGATGCTGCCTGCCAATTCAGCAGCGCTGCGAGTGAATGCCTCAGAGGGGTCTGTTGCAAGCAAAAAGCTGGGCAAATCTTGCTTATCAGATTATATCTACCAACATCCCTGCTCACAGCAGTATGACTGCAGGTTTTTTTGTCAGCTGATAATATGAGGCTGAAATGAAGATAAATGAGAGCAGAAAAAAAAAAAAAAAAAAAAAAAAAAAAAAAAAAAAAAAAAAAAAAAAAAAAAAAAAAAAAGAGAAATCCCTCATCAAAACACATTTGAACTCAGGATAAAAAGCAACTCGGCAACAAGAGTTTCTTTTTTTCTCCTCCCCAAACTTTGGGAACTCGGATGTGGGTGTGAATATCACTTTAAGGATTTATAAATGACACATGGCCTCACCTGTCAGCGTGCCAAAATCTGAATGTCGGTTTTAATTACACCGAATATTTTACTTTCTTATGCAGAGGCATAATCAATTATCTTATTTAAAGGCATTACGATAATGTGTGTGTAAAATGGAGCCATTCCCTGTATTGCATTAGATTCTCTAATTATAGGAGAATGTTTGGAGCTAAAATGTCAGCCTGTCATCTGGCGGGTGTGTAATTCATGATCTGCATTCGCCGGCGCGGATGGAGCTGACAAAAATCACATTCATTCCCTTCCACTGCTTTGGCCTCAAATTTGCCTGGTCTGGAGGTGACAAATCCCCACCTCATCTCCCTCACAGCGCATCCGTCCCATCCTGTCCCAGGTGGGTGACACCGCGGGGAGCCGAGTTTGACAAAGCGCTTTCTGTTAGTGGGTGTTTCTTAGTCAAACCTCAGCATGCCTGGAGATCGAGTGTGGGAATAGATATCAAGCCCTTGGCCAGTGTGGAGCTGTTGGGATGTGGTCATGGGCTCAGCAAACGGCTTCCTCAGGATCCCACCCAGTGGGAGGAGACCCAGGCAAACGAGCGGAGCCAGAGGTAGAAGATAAAACCCACCAGGGACTTTTGAAAACACCCTCATCTGAATTACGAATAACGAAAGCCCTCCAACTCTCAGTTATTAAAGCAGAGGGATTAGATAAAAATAGCGTGCTTGTTTCTTGGGAGTTGAGTCCCTTCTCTAAGCATTACCCAAGCGACAGCAGCCTGGATTGCTTTGCTGCCCCTGTTTTGCAGGACGGCTCACGACCGCATCCACGTTGTCACTTCTAGGTGGACAACCACACAGAGCAGCGGGAGAAGAGAAACCCCTTTGACTCATGGTGGGGGGGGAAAGAGGAGCTTGGGGTTTTTTTTGGAAGTTATGAAACTTTCTCAGTAAATGAAAAATGCTGCAGAAGAATTGCTGTGATAGCACCAAAATGGCAACCGTGATCCCCGCAGGGCGAGGGGCAGCTAGGAGCATTGCCCTGGCCATCACACCTCCGCAGCAACATTGCAAAGGAATGGTCCCGATGGGGGAAACACAGCTGGTGTTCATTAGCCTCTCCAGAACCCCACGGGAGACCACCGAGCTTTGTCCAGCTCCAGGCAACGCCGGTCCCTGGGCAGTAACCACCCAGTCACCCCGAAAACAGGCGCCCTAAGACCAGACATGCCACATCGTGCGATGCCACCAGCTGTGGGCAGTGCAACCTCCCAGCCTGCTCCTGTGCCTGCATCCCACTTTTCAGACCAAGCCACCTTCCCGATTTCCTGCAGTGACCTGGATCCACGCAGCTGAGCAGGACCCAGGTCCCATGCTGCACTCTTCACATCACCCCTGCCTCCCCACCCCTCCAGTCCCAGCACCGCCTTCCCCACACACGGGTATCCTAAGGCAGGCATCATCCCAAAGCCGCCAAGATACGCATGATACCATTAAGAGGCTTATTAAAAAGTGATGCTCCAATTTAACACCTATTAGCCAGCGCGGTGCCCTTTAGCGGTGCGGGGGAACCTGCCAATGGAAGCCCCGGCTCCCAGCAGAACCCTAAGTGGCTGAGTTTAACTTTATGACTCCAATTAGAGGAGCACTAAAGCAACACCGGCGCTGCGGATTTATTAACACTCATCCCATTCCCAGGCCACCGCTGGCCAATGCTAGCAGCAGACACAAGCGGGTGCTTTGCCAGCCGTGCCCATGCCATGGTGATGCTCCATCCACTCCAAGGGGAAGTTTTGGGGTGCTTCCAGGGAAGGGACAGCATCAAACTAACGGCTATCGGAGGGAGCAGAGGGTGAACCCATCCCTAGTGGTTGCTGCGATTTGAGTTACGTATTTTGGGGGGATGTCACCAGCTGGCACGGCGTTAAGGAAAAGCAGGGAAAAGTTTCTGGGGGTCCCAGCTCATCCTTTGATCTGGACGCGCAGGGCGAGGTGCGCTGCGAGAGCAGGAGGGAGAGCAGCCGCCTTCACGCGCAATCTGGAGTTGGTTAAAAAGCCTGTTTGTTCCAGAAGGTTTATAGGCTGCCTTTGCCTAATAAAGTAATTTTTTAGCATCTCACATCAGCCTAATTACTTGTCACAATAACGAGAGATAGCTCTCTCATGCTGTGCTCCCTGGCCCAGCCAGGGGCAGGCGCGTTCGGCAGGAGACGGAGTGGGACGCACAAGTCTGCTGGGAGGAGAGAGGCTTGGCGTCCTGCGCACTCACCCCTCAGCCCCAGCATTTGAGGTCATTTCCCTGTCCACCTGCTGTTTCCCATTTCCCCAAAGCAACAGCCCCAACACTTCGTGAGGGACCCCTCTCGCCCGGGTTGCGCTGCTGGTGGGACCCTTTGCTGGGATGGGAGCTGCGTTTTGGCACTGCACTGCTGCTCCGGGACCACAAACGTCCTCTCCCTGGGACAGAGGGACATCCCCAGCCCTGAGCCACTAACACCTGCTCAGGAGAGCCAGGGGCGAGGCAGGACAGCGGGACCAAGCAGGTCCTATTCTGGACCCTCCAGCAGCACATCATCCCCTGTGCAAACACCCATGGGGCTGTGGTCACCCCACATCACCACCTGTCCCGGCAAGGCAGGTGGGGCAGCTCCCGCCTTGCTGTCTCTCCCAGCCTTCCCAGGTTTCTGTGAGAGCCCAGGGAGGATTTCATCACTGCAATTTTCTCCCAGTCCCCACTGCTGGCTCGTTACCTGGCATGCCCCCACCAGCACATGCTGTCATTCCCTCACCATGAACAACATCTAACAGAGCTCTTCTCGCGCCCCCCCCCGCCCCGCCCTTCATTCAGACAAACAAACAAACCAACCATTCCAAGCCTTCATAACCAGAGGAAAATTAGTAGCAGGTGAAAGCAAATTTTCATGAGACCAAATTGTTCCTAGCGTAGCCCAGGAACAATTTGGTTTCTTTCCCCTCTCTTTTGCTGTTCTGTGGTTTGAGTGGGTAAAAAGCAAATTAGCGTGAGGAGCACTTACAATTTTCCTGAGCAAACGACGGGTCTAAGGAAGAGCTTGCCCTGGGCATCTGTATCTCCACTTGCTTCCTGCGTGGACCCCCCATTATCCATCCTCTGCCTGTGCTCCACGGGCGAATCCAGCCCTTATTCTTGTGTGATGCTGCGCAAAGTGGAAACTTTTCAGGCTGAAAAACAAAAGAAAACCTCATTCCAGTTCAACACAAAATGTTTCATTTTGTTCTCGCATTACTTAACTTGTTTTTTTTTAAGCTTTTGAAAAAAAAAAAAAAAAAAAAAAA